>PVHP010015179.1:0-37915 GCA_004024765.1 Zapus hudsonius
ATACCTGTCTCGTTAAGGAGGAGGACACAAGTATTGATTAGACTTTGTGAAGAAAATGAACTTAAGAAAAGATATTGACATTTTAAGGGCTGATCTTTCTTTAAGCCCATGTAGTATATCCATGCCAGAGAATGTGTTTAAGAATCAATGAAGAGCCGGGCGTGGTGGCGCACGCCTTTAATCCCAGCACTCGAGGGAGGCAGAGGTAGGAGGATCGCCATGAGTTCAAGGCCACCCTGAGACTCCATAGTGAATTCCAGGTCAGCCTGGCTTGAGTGAGACCCTACCTCAAAAAACAAAACAAAACAAAAAAACAAAAAGAATAAATGAAATGAAGGATTGATATTTACTACAACATTAAAGTAGAACCAAAGCAAATACAAGAGTTCATAGGTCCTGAGACTCCAAGTATCCGAAACATATGAACTAGGCAAACCCATAAACAGCATATGAGTGACCAGGGCTGGGAGGAGGAAGTGTTGAGGGGTTAAGAGGTCTTGCTCTTCTCCTCCCCCCTCCCCTCTCCTTTTCTCTCCTCCCTTTTCTTGTCTTTTTTCATACAGGTTTTCACTCTATAGCCCAGGCTGGCCCTGCTGGTATTACAGTCATGAACCACTATATTCCTTGGCTGGAGGGTTTTTTGTTTTTGTTTTTGGATGTTGTAAACCTTCTAGCATTGCACAGCGGTGATGGCTACATGATATATAAATTTACAAAAACCCACTGAAGAGTACATTTTAAAACGAGTACAGTAGCTCACACCTTTAATCCCAACATTTTGGAGGTAGAGGTAGGAGGATCACTGTGAGTTCGAGGCCAGCCTAGAACTACAGAGTGAGTTCCAGGTCAGCCTGAGGTAGAGTGAGACCCTACCTCAGAAAAAAAAAAAAAAACAAGGCTGAAGAGATTGCTCAGTGGTTAAGGCACTTGCCTGAAAAGCCTAATCACCCAGGTTTGAGTCCCCAGTACCCATGTAAAGCCATTTGCACAAAGTGGTGCGTATATCTGGAGCTCATTTGCAGTGGCTGGAGGCCCTGGCACGCCCATACACGCGCACACTCTCTCTCTCTCTTACTCACTCTCTGTCTGTTTGCATCTCCTTGCTTGTAAACAAATAAATAAAATATTAAAAATAAACAAAACAACTAAAGTAGTAAATGTCATGTGAATTGTAGCTCAGTAAAAAACAGTTAAGTCAGTGTCATTAATGATTAGACCTGCCCTGGACTAAGAGAAGGAGACTGAAGAGCTTAATGACAGTTTAGACACAATAGGAGTGAAGTGCAGCAGAGCCAGCTGGATAAGTTCTCAGTATTAGAAGAGAATTATATATATATGACATATATGAAAATAGGTTGTCTAACTAAAAACAAAGCCAAAGCCTATAGGCTGGGGAGATGGCTCAGTTGGCAAAGTGCTTGCCTCAACCTGATTTCCATCAGAACCCACATAAAGTGCCAGATGTGGTGGCAGATGCCTAAAATCCCAGCAATGGGCAGGTGAACACCAAAGAGGCTCTGGGATGGCTGGTAGCCAGTCTATCCTAGTTGGTGAACTTCAGACCAATAAGAGAGTCTCAAAAATGGTGAGCAGGACCTGAGGCACAACCCCTGAAGTTGCCCTCTGGCTTCCACATGCACTTGTTCCCAAACACACACATGTATTCGTATGTGTACCCATAAACATGCACACATGCATAGAGTAGTTAAATCATTTTTAGAAACTTTAAAAAGCAGATTGTAAATCAGCATGTGCTCTCTGACCTAGTTACTTAAAGATACGTGTATACTCCCTTAAGCAATAATGGTGGGAAATCCATAGAGGGGAATATTGTATTCTTATTTTATTTTTGCTTATTCCATTTTTAAAATTTTACTTTACACATCTAATTTTGTATTAGCTACAAATGTATATCACTTCTATAATAATAGTTTTAAGTAAAATAAATGAATGAAGGCTATTCACTAAACATATAAAAATGAAATTTAAATTTCCAAAGTGGTGGTAGAAGGTGTGAACAGGAATGAAACACTTATTTATACAAAAAGACAGGTGATCAGAAGAGGCATAGAGGAAATATACTAAACAAGAAATAGAAATCAGGGCCAGAGAGATGGCTCAGCAGTTAAAGGCACTGGCTTTCAAAGCCTAATGGCCCAGGTTTGAGTCCCCAGACCCAGGTAAAGCCAGATGCACAAATGGACACATGTGTCTGGTGTTTGTTTGCCATAGCAGAAGGCCCTGGCACACCCATTCTCTCTCTCAAATGAATAAATAAAAATTTTTTAAAGAACTATAAATAATAGGCTGAATTAAGTTTATGCTGGTAATGACAACAAATACGAATGGGTTTTCCATACCTTTAAAAGAATCAGCCACCCACAGCACATACTAGACATGTTTAAAGTAATGACCCAGCAAGTGTCAAATAAATAAATTGGAAAAAGACAAGTGTTACTAAAATAATGCTGAATGAACAAAGAAATAGGAGACAAACTTAAATTTAAGATAGAAAGTACATAGCAACAGATAATACTGAGGAAAAATTGACCACGAAGTTATAGCGATCATGAATTTATATGCAACTAACAATTTGAACTCAAAGGACAAAAGCAAAAATTGACAGGATTTGAAGGAGAACTTGTCAAACCTGCAATTGTGAGAACTTTAACATCTTACTAATCAAAAATAAATATAAATAGTACATACATAAATTAGTAAAGGTGTACCTTTGAAGAAGCTTACCAACAATTTTGATCTTGTAGCACCTTATACCCAGCAGAAGGGAATTCAGTCATTCACAGGCATGAAACATGTATTAAAGTTGATAGCATTCTTGTTTGTTTAGACATGTATATAGGCAAATAAATAAATAAATGTGCAAATAAATGAATAGATATCAAAAAAGAATACCACAAACAAAACACGTACGGTCACAGCCAAACCAATGATTATAGGTAAATTCACAACTTTAAAAACGTTCTATGTGGGGCTGGGGAGATGGCTTAGTGATTAAGGCACTTGCCTGCAAAGCAGAAGGATCTGGGTTCAATTCCCCAGAACTCACATAAAGCCAGATGCACAAGGTGATGCATGCATCTGGAGTTCATTTGCAGTGGCTGGAGGCCCTGGTGTGTACCCATTGTCTCTCCCTATGACTGCTTCTCTCTCTCTCTCTCTCTCTCTCTCTCTCTCTCTCTCTCTCTCTCTCTCTCTCTCTCCTCTCTCTCTCTCTCTCTCCTTCAAATAAATAAATAAAATATTTTAAAATTGCTATGTGGGAAATAAAAGGCTAAAAGTTGAAGAGCTAAAATACCAGGGAAAGGATTATTACATAAACAAAGTACAAGGGGAGGAACATTAAAGCGAAGAGCAAAAATGAGCAAGACAGGGCCGCCATTTTCCAGGACCCCTCTCCACCCTGGAGGACTTTTCTTGCACTTTCAGTACGACTTTGCTGGCTTCAAAAATACAAAAGATAGAGAACAATGACACGAAACCACACTGTAGTGCTGAGAAGACGTGGCAGAAGAATGTTCAGCACTGAGACCTCTCTCAGACCCTCGAAGACTCAGGGTCCATCGCGGAAGATGTGGCAGATAAAGGAAGGGGAGGAGTGTTTATAATACTGTCTTACAGACACAAAATGGCCTCAGTATTCATTACATTCACGGTGCCTACACAAAACCTTCATAATAGGAGAGAAAAAATGGGGACATCAAAATAAAGAGACTAACTGGAAAGAAGGGATTCAGTGGAAGGTAGATTTGGGAGAGGGACAAGGGGGTGGTGGGAGGGAATTATCATGGTTTATTATCTATACTTATAAAATATTTCAATAAAAAGTTTTTTTTTTAAAAAAAAAAAAAGAAAAAGAGGCCGGGTGTGGTGGCGCGTGCCTTTAATCCCAGCACTTGGGAGGCAGAGGTAAGAGGATCACCATGAGTTCACGGCCACCCTGAGGCTCCATAGTGAACTCCAGGTCAGCCTGGACTAGAGCGAGACCCTACCTCGAAACACAAAAAACAAAAAAGAAAAGAAAAAGAGAACAACATAATAGATAATAAAACCAAATTAATCCTTGGAGGCACCGGATAATTGGCAAAATGGGTGGCGGGGGAAAGTGGTACCAGTTAGCACTACTGGGAACAAAATGGAAGCGAAAGCACAGCTAAAGAAAACAGATGTTTAAACCGAGTCAAACTGCTCCCAAAACAGCTCCTAAAGACGTTATCAGGCCCCCCAAGGTTCCTGTCCCCAGTTCCCGAGAGCAGTGCTGACCTCCCCAGAAGATGCGGTCGCTTAGGCCTCCTGCGTTGTCGCTGATGGTCTGGCCACACGATTCATCAGGGCTACCCACGATCACGTGTGCACACGCTGCACACACCACAGAGGCAGCAACCCTGCCCGGGGCACCTTCACACATCCACTGGGACCCACGTGTTGTGGAGATACACACATTCCCAACACCCACACATGCGCACGCACACGCGAAAAGCGGGTCCACTTGCTGTGTGCCACGGTGCTCGCCATCCCAATAGCACGACTGTCTGTGCGTAAAGACCGCTTGCACTCGGGTGTCCAGGTGAGGCACACACACCATATGACGCCCCAGCGAGCCCCCTCGGTTCCCCACAGGCCGGTGACTGTACCTCGAGTTCCCTCAGCAGTTCTGACTGACCACAGGACTCCAGGTCATCAAGGGCCTCCCCAAACGAGCTCCAGAAGCCCTCCTGGTGGGCACAGGCCGGGCCAGGTGCGGGGCTGCAAGTAGGAACCACAGCTGTCAAGTCCTGGCAGGGAGGGCGGCTGGGCCGGGCCTGAGGAGTCTTCGGGGCCTGGGGCCCTGCCTGGCGCTCAAGGGGCCAATGGGCAGGTGGGCAGGCAGGCAGGTGTCTTCAGTGGCAGTGCCGGGGCCCCAGGGGCAGTGGTTGGTGACACAGAGTGAGGGTAAGTGCGCAGTTAGGGGTGACCAAGACTGCTGGTGGCCAGTTAGAACAGGGGCAGATGAGACGGGGTGGAGAGCGGTGACACGGGACGCCTGGGAAGAGAGATAGACGGACAGAGAGACAGAGATGTCCATGGGCTAGCCCCAGAGGACAGTCCTTGGCCCCGCCCAGACACACGGCACCATGGCTTAGTGACGGGGACGGAGTTGGAGCCAGCCAGTTCACAGACAGATGGAGAGGGTGGCATATTTGCGCTGGAGTAGAGGCGGGCGGCGCCCCTCGTGTCCAGCTCGCGGTCTTCGACATCACTCCTCACAGTTCCCAAAGCCCTTTGCCCAGTGCTTGGATGGAAAGCCTCCTTTCCTTCCAGACTTCCTCTCTCAGGAAGAACGAAGCAAGCACAGATGGGCGGTGACCCCACTTTCTGCAGGAGTCACGCACAGCCAACATGCACAGCCCAGGCTGGTGCCCAAGGGTTATGGGGCGACAGGTAACCGTTAAGCAACCCACCCAAGGAGGCGTCTGGGTTTGAGATCTGAGTCTACTCAGATTTGCAGACTCTGGAGAAGCAGCCGGTTTGCTGGCCCGCCCTACGGCTCCACATGCTGCCCCCATACATGGTGTCCTTCCCAGCCTGGCGTGACCTCGGACACTTCTATCCACACCCCCACCCTCAGGTCCAGACCCCACTACCCTCCTGGCATCGCCACCTTCATGGCATTCCCACCACAGACCTCACTGGGGGCTCCCAGTCCCCCTCCTCCTCCTCTGGAAAGCTCTCATTAACAAGGTCTGGCGCGTAGCTGGTCCTCCGGGCCTCCAGGGGTGGAGGGCTGCTCCTTAGCCTGCTGGGTCGCCACTCCTGGGAGGTCACACTTCCGACTGCCCCCTGCGGAGTGTAGGAGCCTGGCCGGTGGAGTGAGAGAGAAAAAGACATGGGCCTTGCCCCCCACCCCCGTCTCTAGCACGTTTGGCCTGAGAACCAAGAGACTCTTGGGGCCTGTCAGCGCAGCACCCCCTTGACCTCCTGGATCCAGTCGGAAAACAGGACCCTGCTCTATCCACTTGCCATGGCTGAAGAAAGAGTTCCTTCCTTCCTTCCTTCCTTCCTTCCTTCCTTCCTTCCTTCCTTCCTTCCTTCCTTCCTTCCTTCCTTCCTTTTCTTTCTAATTTTCTTTTACTTATTCATAAATATTTTGAAATTTAAGAGAATTTTAAAGCAGAGTTTGAAACTATTGTCTTTCATTTTGGAGGTGTGTGGGGGGAGGTATGTCATATACAGGTTATAAGCATGTGCACATATGCAAAGGCCAGAAGCGCATGTTGGATGTCCTCGCCTCTCATTTTTCTGTTCTGTTGGAAGGAGTTTCTGATTGGAGCATGGCTCAACCCTTTTGTTAGGACCACTGAAAGACAGGCTGAGAAGTTGCTAGGAGCCTGGGATGGGGATGCTGACACCCAGAGAGAACCCACAGACCTCAGGTGGCCTCTATAGGCCTCACTGCCGTTCCCTGAGCTGGGATTACAAGGGCTAACCCATTGGCCCCCCTCCTACAGGCCTCAGCCACATGGACAGGGAGGCCTACACCCCAGCTGACTCTTACAGAACGGGCTGGGAGGGTTTTTTTGCCATTCCATTTTTAACTGGGTGCAGTGAACATCGATTGAGCACCTACTATGTGTTCAACATGGTGATAAGGAGGGAGACAGGCGACAGCAGAAATCAAAAAAATCTTATTTAAAAGACAGGACAGTGGACCATGCTGGGGAGAGGAGCTATAGGAGTGGAGGATGGGGCCACACCGGGTCTCTTTCAAGAAGTATCCCTTAAGAATGGGGCTCGCTAGAAGAGAGAGTACCAGAAGGGGTAGGCAATGAGAGCGGCCCCACAAAGGTTTGCCAAGGCCCTTGGCTGGTTACCTGGGTCCCTGAATCCACTCTCTGTGGCTGAGCTGCCCCAGGATTCCACAGCACTGTCCACACTGGGCACAGCAGGTGAGAAGCGGGTGGTCATCAGGCCTCCCTTGAGGGCTTCCGGTGGGTCCTCATCCATGTCGTTGGTTTCACTGAGGCTACTAGACTTGTGAGGGAGGAGGGGGCCTGGGAAGAGAAGTGTCGTCTTGGACTTTGGGGACACAGATGTCATCTGTGAGGCCTAAGAACTCAGTATGTTGGTGTGCTGCTGCCACCATGTGGATGGCGAGTATACCAGTAAGCAAACCCATTTCACAGATGAGGAAGCTGAGGCTTCAGAGGCTGAACAGTACACAAAAATCACACAGTGAGCAACAGTGAAGCTCAGATTAGAAAGAAGATCCTAAGATTTAGGCATCTCCATGCTCAAGGGAAACTGAGCCATACACAATTGGGGACATGAGGCGTCTGAAGCGGAAGGAGGTGATAAGGAAGCATGGCTTGGACCCAGACTGCACCCAAGCCCAGCTCTTCAGGCACATTACTCCCTTTCTGAGTCACCACTTCAGCTATCCTAGGTACCCCCTTCCCCCAGGACAATGTCCAGGACTCAGTGAGGTGACACACACAGGGCCTGGCCCAGGACGGCCCTTGTTCCATGGGCTGGGAGAGCTCCCGGGTGGAGCAGGGCTTACGGTCGAGCTGCTTCCTGATCTTCAGTGTGACGGTCTCACCAGCCACTTGCAGGAGGTGGATGGCCTCGCTTAGGGGTCGGCCCTTGAGGCTCACGCTGTTGATGGCCAGGATGCGATCCCCCACATGGATGGCGCCAGTCCTGAGGAAAGAAAGATATGAGGCACAGATGGCCGTGGAGGTGGAGGAGGTTCTGCTCTCGGGCTTCCCACGGGAGCCCCAAGGCACAAGCCTGATTAACCCCAGTTAAACCCAGCTATGAAGGAGAAAGGAAAGGTAGATATGGTTGGGGCACCTCTGTTATCCCAGCATTTTAAAGACGAATGCAGGATTGTGAATGCATGGCGACCCTGGGGTAAGAGTGAGATTCTGAAAACTAAAGAGAAGGAAGCGTGTGACCTTGAGTTGCATTGTCAGAGGAATAAAACCTCGAATCCAGGACGGGATCGTCCAGCACAAGTTTTGAGAATAGTTTGTGCTCCATATTCTTGCTGCCAAGTACAACTTGGGCCAATTTCTTAATGTCTCTGAGTCTCAGTTCCTCCTTCCAGGATATTGATTGGTTTTTTAGATTATAGTGCGAGGGATGAATATACAGAATGGATTCATTTTCTCTAGGGGAAACCCTTGGTAGCCTATTCTCCTGAGCCTCAGTTTCCCTATCTGGATAATGAACCTATGTCCCAGGGTCCAGCTGACTTCACAGCACTGCTCTGACTGGGAAGTTTCCTACCTGAACACCTATCAGCATTGCCTAAGGAGCTTTTTGGAAAAGCAGCTGCCTGACCACCACCTTTGACTAATCCGATCATTTCTCTTTGCACAGCTAGGGAAGGCAGTGCTGGGAGCAAGAGACTAAGGAAGAGAGAGAGACGCTGTGCCCAGATGCACCGAGAATGAGGCGGGCCTGGGACCGCCTTTCAGTGGGAGCTTGGGAAGGTGGGGCCCTGGGAGACTTGGGGCAGGTGCCATGAGGCTTTGAGTAGGCAGCTCCCAGCCATAGGTGGCCATTGAGCCCCTGGAATGTGGCTGGTCCAAACAGAGATGGACTGAAAGTCTAAAATATATGTTAGGTTGCGAATATGTAGTATGAATAAAGAATATAAAACATTCTGTTGATAAATTTGAGTGAGGATTAAGAGATGATTCAGTGGTTAAAGGTGTTTATTTGGGCTGGAGAGATGGCTCAGCAGTTAAAGGTGCTTGCTTGCAAAGCCTGATGGCCCAGATTTGATTCCCCAGTACTAACATAAAGCCAGATGCACAAAGTGGCACATCTGAGAGCTTGTTTGCAATGGCAAGAGTCCCTGGTTCACCTACTCTCTCTCTCTCTCTCTCTCTCTCTCTCTCTCTCTCTCTCTCTCTCTCTCTCTCTCAAATCAACAAACAAACCAACAAACACTTTTTAAAAAAGTGCCAGTTGGGGGCCAGGTGTGGTGGTGAAGGCCTTTAATTCCAGGAGGCAGAGGTAGGAGCATCACTGTGAGTTCGAGGTCAGCCTGGAACTACATAGTGAATTCCAGGTCAGCCTGAGCTAGAGTGAGATCCTAACTTGAAAAAACAAAAACAAACAAAAAAAAAAGTGCTGGTGGATTGGAGAGATAGCTCAGTGGTTAAAGGTGTTTGTCTGCAAAACCTGATGGCCTGGGTGCAAATCCCAAGTGCCCACATATCTCTAGATATAAAAAGTGGTGCATGCATTTGGTGTTTGTTTGCAGTGTCAAGAGGACCTGGTACATGCGCACACACAAGCAAATAGATAAAAATTCAAAAAACTTTCGAGTGTTAGGACAGCCTGTTATCCACAAGTAGAAAAATCAAGCTAGAGCCCTACTTCTCAGTCTGCACAAAAATCAACTCTAAATAGACTTAACAAAAAACAACCTTAGAGTGTAAGACTTGAAACTTGGAAATCATTAAGGGAAAGCATTTCAAGATACAGGCACAGGCAGACTTTCTGGAGGGAACTCGAGTAGCTCAGGAAATAATCCTAAGAGTTGACGAAAGGAATTGAATGAAACACAAAAGCTTCTGCCTAGCAAAGGACACAATCGGAAGAGTGAAGAAACAGTCTACAGAATGAGAGAAAATCTTTACCAACTCCACGTCAGACAGAATTAATATCTAAGATGCATTAAGAACGAAAAAACCAATCCTCCAATCAATCAATGGGTAAATGAGCTGAACACAGTTCTTAAAAGAAGAAATGCAAACGGGCTGGTGTCAGACAGGCGGCTCTGCAGGGGTGGCCGAGCCCTCGCTGCCCTGCAAGCACAGGCCCTCCAGCCCCGTGAGGCTCTTCCTCCAGGACAGGACTTTGGGAGCTCACCCTGCCTTGCCCAGGTCAACCTTGCATGGCTTCTACTGAAAGTTGGGACTTTCCCACTGGGGTCCAGCCAACCTCTGTGCACCACCTCTGGGCAGTCAGGACACACTGCCCTCACAGCTTCTTCCTGACCCAGCATCAGGCGCATTGCCTCGGAGCAGGCAGCCCCAGGTCTCAGGGGCCAACGTGTTGCCTTGGCATCCAAACCCTTACAGGGCTGACCCTAGGGTATGGACCCAGCTCTACCTGCGTCAGGGGGTCTGCTGGCTGCCTCCCTCTGTCCTATCTGCTTTCCACTGCTCTGACCGGTCTTCCCTACTCTGGTCTGCTCAGCCCCGGGAGGCGAAACCAACACACTTCTTTCTAAGGATGACGAGCGAGCTTGTCGAGAGCACAACCGATTGACTGGGTGTCACTCAGTGCATTGATATTGGAACAGACATTAGTCTGGCTAATCCCAAAGCCCAGCCCCCAACTCCCTGTGGGTCCCAGCCCTCCTGTGTCCCCGCTAAATCTTGGCTCACCTCTCAGCCAGGCCTCGCTTGGTGAGACCGGAGATGACGATGGGGTCAAAAGGTTCCTCGGTGCCTGAGATGGTGATGCCCAGGGGACCACCATAGCGCTTCAGCTCCACTGTGTAGCTGACAGCACCAGAGCTCTCTTGCTCATCTGTAAGGGGACAGCCGAAGGGCGAGGAGAGGATTTGAAGCGGCAGGATAGGGGCCCTTGGCATTGATTCAGCCTATCCAAGCCTCATCGGCCTCTCACATAGTCACCAAGACAAGACTCCAGGGGCACGACCTGGAGACTTGAAGGTCACATGAGGCCTCCACTCTGCTGCCCAAACTCCATTAAGGAAAGAAAAAATAGAGAAGAAACAAAGAATCAACATTTGAAAATATAGGTTCCACATACCACTCACAATGAGACCAGATGTTTGGTGAAGGGAAGAGAAGAGGACAGGGAAGAGAGGGAATAAGGGAGGGAGGAGAAGGGAAGAGAAGGAGGAAAAGAAAGAAAACGAAAGGGAAAATGAAAGCAAGGGGAGGGGGAAAAGGAACCTGCTCACCAAGACCGTCCTGGCCAGGGTAGGAGCCCCAGGCTGCCCCTTTGAATCAGGGGTTCCCTCCCCATTGGCTCACGGTGACCTCCTCTGTCTCTCCAGCCTGCAGGGCTTCTCTTACCTCCTTCCTGCCCCATTCGCCCCTCATGCCTACTCCTCTCACTGTTTCTGTCCTGAATATGCAATGATAGGCGAAGTGGGGGGGGGAGGGGGCAGCCCCCACCTGCACCGCGTTCCTGGCATGCCCTTCCCACCACTCCATCACAGGCTGGCACAAGGGGCACAGGCAGCAGGCAGCCCCTACCCGAGTTGTCCTCATCCTTTCGGATCTTCAGCTTCACCAGGTCCTCACACTGGCGCAGGATCTCCACGGCATCTTCCATGGGGCAGTGGTCAAGGCGGATGTTGTCAATGGCCAGCAGCCTGTCGCCTGGCTCAAGGGTGCCAGTCCTGCGCAAGAGGGCTGGGACAGTGTGGCGCACGCTGATGCTGTCCTACCCCACACATCCATGAAGACCCAGCAAGTGCCTCACCTGTGAGCCACACTGCCCTTCTTGATGTCGGAGATGATCAGAGGCTCCCCTCGTTTCCTGGTCGCTGAGGTGGTTGGGAAGGAGCCGAGTCTTAGCTCCAAGGGCCTACGCCCAGGGGTCACAGGGACCAGGTCCCATAGGGCCAAGGGTCACAGGGACCAGACACAGTAGTGTCTTAATGGCAATGTGAGGATTTCAGTAACACTAACTTTCCTATGCTTACGAATTCCTTCCTTTCTTCCCTTCTTCCCTCCCTCCCTCCCATCCTTCTTCCTTTCTGTTTTTACTTTTGTAGCTCTTGCTGAGTTAAAACTTGTGGCAATTCTCCTGCTTTTGCCTCCCAATTGTTGGAATTAGAGATGTGCAACACTGCTCACAGCTCACAGCTTCAACTTTTCTGTGTTCTGAAGTCTTCATTTTCATTTCATTGACAATCATGAATTAAGAACCTACTGCATTCCAGGCCATTGTAGGCTCTGGCAAGCTACAGGGGGACGGAAAACCCAGCCCAGATCTCAGCTCTCATGGTTGCCAGAGGGCACCACTTAGTCCCTTGGGGACGGAGGCTGGGACAGTCGCCAGACTCCCGTTGTACAAAGTGAGAAGCCAAGACTTTGACAAGCCTAAGTCTTTCCCAGTGGCATCTAGAAGGGTCTTGCAGAGTGGCTGACACAGAAGGGTCCTTTCCCACTGGAACCACGCAGGGTGTCTTGGCCAGGTGAATGCTGGGCAAGCTCTGCCTCCCCAGGGAGCTGATGAGAGACAGTGGGAAGAGGACTCACAGCTGATGGTGATGCCCAGCTCCACACCACGTCTCTTGGGCAGCTTCACGTGGAAGGTCCCACTGCTTGGGATGACCGACTCTGTGGACAAATAGGTGTAGATGAGACCTCTCTAGGATCTCAGGGAACCCTGGTCCTGTGCCCACTCTGGCCTCGCCAGGAAGGAGCCTAGAAAGTCATGGTTCCAACCCCATCTTGCTTCTTATGCTTGACAGAGAAGGAAACTTCCAGGCCCAGAGAGCTGAAAGACTGATTTCAAACAGTTGAGCAACTGTGATCAGAGCAGACAAGACTGAAAAGCCCTTGTGACTGCCAGCCAGCATGGGGCCCATAACGAAACACAGCTTCTGTAGACACTCCCAAGGGTCTTCTGGATTTTACAAATGGGAAAACTGAGAGCAGAGGAAGTATCCTGTCCAAAGCCATGCGGAATGGAAATCCCAGCATAAGAACCCTTTGAATTCTCTTCCTGAAAAAGCAGCAGCCTGGAGCCTTTGCAGCTCCCACCAGCCTCCCTGCTGTGCCCAGGGCGCTAAATGCGTCTAACCCCCACTCCCCAGCCAGGGCTCATGCATGTATTGCACGCGTCCCTGAGAGCAGCGGCAGGGCCCAAAGGCATGCAGGGTAACTGGGGCCCCCAACTCACCTGCCACATCAAACTCTATCTCCAGAACAACTTTGCGTGCCAGGGCCGCATCCCGTAACAGCTGGTTGGCTTCCTCCATAGTCCCATCCTCAGTGGCCATGCCATTGATGGATAGAATGCGGTCCCCCACCTGCAGCAGCCCACACCTGCTCCCCAAAGAAAAGAGGTCTGTGAGAGTCTGTCTTAGGACCAGAACCCTGATCAGAGCGGGGCCAAGCTGAACCAGACCCTAGTCCTGGTCTCTGTCTCTCAGCTGAGGGTCTAAACTTGCTGGGCCTCGCTTTCTCTGTCCACTGAGCCTTACAAGATATACAGACAGATTTCTGACTGCAACCAGACAAGGGCTCATATCTTAAGGAGTCCAGATGTGAACTGCGATGCTTGGCAAGTGTATCAGCGTCTTTGAGCCTCAGCTTCCTCAGCTGTAAAATGGGACCAGTGATGGGGCTGATGTGAACCCAGAACCTGTGCTTGTGATTCAGTTTCCCAGGCTAGAATGGAGCCCTTGGAATTGCAAGTCCAAGGAGGAGGGGGCAGAAGGCTCACCTTTCAGCCGGGCTGTCAGGCTCGATGAAGCGGACCAAGGGTGGAGAGGACAGGGCCTCAGTGGCAAAGATGCCACCCTGCAGCTGGAGGCCGAAGCCACTGAGGGGGTCTCCATGGAGTATGACTTCTGTGGTCTCCGTGTGCACAATCTGACCACCAGGCCCTACTGTGCTGGATGCCAGTGACACTGTGGGACAAAGATTCTGTCACTCAGGTGACCGCAGTGGGGCCTTCCAGAGCTGCCTGCTTCTAGCTCTCACAAGGCCCCAGACCAGCTGAGATGTGGCCTTGGTTTCCTCATCTTTACAAGACTCTACTGGGTAGGCATAGTGGCTAAGGAAGATAGCACCTGGAAATGTGACTTTGTAAGACAGAGGTTTCTTTCATAGGTCTGCATCATTGGTTATATTACAGAACCCCCTTATATACAAGAGATGTGTTTCCAGGTCTCCAGAAGATGCCTAAACCATAGACAGTATCCAACCCTTTGGATATCGTGTTTTTTTCTTAGAGACACACACACTCATGATAAAGTTAAATTTATAAATGAGGCACAGGAAAAGGTTAACAATAATTAAAAATAAAATAGAATTATTATAACGGTATTTTGTTATAAAATTGCCAGGCACCCCTATTGGTCTTCAGGGACATTATTTAGAAAAACAAGGGCCTCTTGAACAGCAGACTGCAGTCAGCATGAAAAGCAGACATGACTCTGGGGTGACCGGCAGGCATGTAGCAGATACAGCATGGATGTGTTGGGCAGACAGGCTTTCACATCACAACTGGACTGAATAGGATGGTGTGAAGTTTCAACAAAATGCTCAGAACAATGCACTAGTTACATATGAATTGCTCATTCCAGAAATTTCTACTTCACATTTTTGGACTGTGTTTGACCATGGGTAACTTAAGGAAGCAAATCTGAGTCAGGGGAAGTGGCATTTTTGGAAAGGGTCTTGATCGATGCACAGCTCACACCTCACAGTGGCTATCCAGTGTACAATCCAGTGGCTTCCGTGTGCTCACAAAGTTGTGCAGAGGCCTCCCAAATCAGCCTCAGCACATTGCATTTCCGCACAAAGAAAACCTGAGGCAGGGGTAGCACATGCCTGAAATTCCAGGACTCAGGAGGATTGTGAGCTCCAGGCCAGACTGGGCCACGCAGTGAGACCCTGTCTCAAACAAAACCAAAAACTTCTTATCCAAATCCTGCTACCCTGCCATTTTGTCCTAGGCAAGCATCAGCTTATACTTGACCCTATGGGGGTCTCTGAATGCGCTCAGAAAGCTTGTACTGAACAGAGTGGGCTTCAGGGTCCATCCAGGGGTAGCACGTGTCAGAGTCTCTCGTCTGGGACACTCCCCTGTCACCCCTACCACCACATTCTGGTGTGGCTTGCGTGTTCACACAGACATACATGCACACACCACTACCATTTCGAGGAGGGGCCCCTGCTTACATGAGTGTTCCCGCCTTCGTTGCCTCCGCCGCCCTGCTGCCGTGGTCCTAGGGCTGATGGGCTGAGAACCATGGGACAGGATTCTGATGTTGGTGCAGGGAAAGGCAGGGCTCACAGTCGGTGAGGAGAAGGGAGCTGAGGACAAGGCTGGGGAGACCACAGCACAGTGTCGTGAGCTCCAGCAGGGACCTAGCCCACTGCACAGGGGGCTGGAGAGGTGCCTTCCCCCTTCCCTCGCATTCCTTGCGCTGTGACCTCGGGCCAGTTTCTCTACCCCTCTGGGCCCCACAGACTAGGGGTTTCCACAGGCATGCTAGAAACGTGCAGCTAGGGATGTGCTCGGTGCCAAAGGGCAAGGCTTCTGAATGTCAGTTTCTCTGTGCAGGCAACACCCAGGGTTGAGCAGGGGCATTGGCCCCGCTCCAGAGGGAGGTACATTACATCTGCTCTGCTCTGGGCCCCCAAATGCATCCCAGGTGGGCATCCTGCAGCGTCCGGGTCTTGGGCTGTGGCAGGAAGGCACACAAGGATCCCAGTGGTGCAGCTGGTCACCCTTCTGCACTCTGACTGTGGCAGCAGATAAGAGGAGAGGGGCACGAGTGGGCAGATGATGGACTTTGCACATTCGATGATAGAGGAAGAAAATGGGCCCCGAGACTCTGGTCCTGCCTGTCTGATGAGTCATGGAATGCCCGGCTCACATGGGCTACCATCCACCATGGACCAGGCACCACGCTCAGGAGTCAGCTACAGCGAGGGACAGGAAAGGGGAGGCCCCAAGCCCACAGCAGGGCACGCGTGGGGCAGGGTTCCCGCCAGAGGTTCCTGCTAAGTGCTGCCTACAGAGGCTCTCCCTGAACAGCCTGTGAAGGACGCAGCAGCTGGAAAGTGCCCATGTGCCTCCCGAGGGCCCTGCTGTTGAGAGCCTGTGGGAATGTCGGGGACCGGCTGCCACAGACCCCCACAGGGAAGTCTCTTCTCAGGGATGATTTCACCTGCTCCTTCCCTTCTCAGGCTTCACCCTGCTGGCCTTGGCACTCCTGCCTCTCTTAGCCTCTGCTACAGGAATCCTGATTTTCTGAAATACTGCTTCCAGCTCATTCTCTAGAGCCCAATAATACCTCTACCACTACCTGGCCTTCTTGGCTGCTCTGCTCCCAAAGGCCTGTCCCAGTTTGTCCTTGGAGAGATGGGAGAACCAGGCTTACTCTGCCATTGATCCAGCTTCCCAGGAGCACTCCTACCCCCTACCCTGGCTTGACCAATTCTGGAGCCACCTGCCTAAAGTCAGATCCTGGCTCCGTCCGTCACTGGACCTCATCGTCATTATGTAAACAGGACCAGGAGAGTGAAGGATTAGGAGGAGTTTCTAGAACTTCCAAGAGATCCAGGCCCTTAGTGGACTTTGCTTCTACAGGACCAGCTGCAGGACTTTACACTGTGCTTCTCACAACCTTAGCTGCCTCAGTTTCCCTGTGAAGAGGGACAGTTGCCATACAGTCCTCCTACCCACTCAGGGCTTTTCATCTGTGGCCTCATAAACCTCATGCACCTTCCCCTTCTAGCCCCAGGTTTGTATGCGGAGTCCTGCTGAGGTACCTACCTGCCTCCAGGGGCTTTAAGAGCCGATGATTTTGGGGTGCAGGCAAGATCTCCAGCCTCACTCGCTCCACTACATTGGCCAGGAGCTTGGTGGCCTCCAGAAGTGAGCAGTGTTCCGTGCTGGTGCCGTCAATGGCCAGAATCTGGTCTCCGGCATGTAGGGCACCGCTCCTGCCAAGCAGGAGAGCAAAAAGGCTGATCCAGCAAACAGAGTCCAAGCTGCCTCCCTGGTACACAGCCCCCACCATGACTGCTCCAGGGAAGCCTCACCTGTCCACCACACTGGCTGGTTTGATGCGGTCAACAGTGATGGCTGGCTTGTTCCAGTGGGAGCCAGTGGTGAGGGAGATCCCCAGAGCAGAACCCGGTGTCTTGGCTATTTCTACCACCAAGGGCCCAGAAGCATTGATCGCTGTGTCTGGCAGGGCGGGGGGAAAAAGAATCTTGAACTATAAACCATTGCTCATAGGCTGTCAGTCAACCCTGGCTGCCTGAAGGGGTTGGCCATATCCATTTTACAGACAGGGAAACTGAGGGGCCAAGGCGTACGAAGCTACAGCGAGCACATCAGGCCAGCCTGACCTCCATCAGATTCTTGGAATCTCCTCCCACTCCCACAGCCTGGTCCTCCCCGATTGGATCTTTCTGGGACAGCTGGTCACTTCCTTTGTCCCCAGAGCTTCCACCAGCAGCCCCTCTGTTTCATCTCCTTCCACTCGCCCATCTGCTACAGCGACATTTCCTCTCACTGCCACAGCCTCCGACCCAGATCTTTTGCACTTCCCTGCTCATTCCCCCTGGAGGCTCTTTCCCTAGTGAGGACCCCATCACCAGAAGTCCTGGTCAGAGCCTTCCTCCACCTTCCTCGTCACTTGTTTCTCTTTATTTTCACAAACTAACACACTTAATTTGCGTAACTCTAACTGTCCTTACCTCTCCTGAGACCAAAGACTTCAGCTGTATTGTTTGGCTAGATCCCCAGTGCCTCAAATGATGTCAGACACATAGTATTTGTTGTTTAGAGAGGCTCAGAGAGACTACGGGACTGGCCCAAGGTCATACAGTCTGCAGTACTGAGAACCCAGGGTCTCTTCTGGCTCCAGCCCCTTCCTTCAGGCTCCAATGTACCTGGAGTGGCCACGTCGTACTCCACCTGGAATAGGGCCTCGTGGCTGCATCGCTGCAGGGTGGCCAGAGCAAGGGCATGGCTGGCTCCATGCAGTGGGATCCCATCTATGCTGAGCAGCCTGTCACCCACCTTTAAGGAGCCCTCCCTGCAGAGGAAGGCAAGGCCCATCAGCTGAGGGGAGCAGGGGTGGACTATGTGTACGTGGGGGGAGGAACGAGCCACAGGGAGTAGATGGAGTGGGAAAGTAAGGGCTGCCAGGCCGGCGCTGGTACCTGCCCCCACAGAAGGTCTGAGTTGGGGGTGTCCTTCAAGGCCACCCATCCTACTTCCTCACGAGGAGCACAAGAAAGCACCACACCTCAGAGAGGGTGACAGATCAGTAAGGGTCACTCAGCATCAGAAGAGGGCGGACTGGAGGTACTGTGTTGCCCATTGTAGACTCCCCTGCCCCTGTCCCCACCAGCTTAACCAGCAGTGACTCCATTCTGAAGACATGTGTGCCTGCCAAAGGACTCACAGGGGCCTGGTTGGAGCCCAACCCTCGCCCTGGAATGCTGTCCCTGGCAGGTGCCAAAGATATTCTGGGAGAGTATATGAATAGAAGCTCCTCAGGGCCCTGGTCCAAGGACAGATTTAGATCTTCCACGGGCTTCTCTTAAGATGGCCAGGAGTCTACAGCTGGAGCTGGGATGTCAGAGGTCAGGGGTGGGACCTCAACATGTTTCTCTCTGACATTCCGTCCTCCTGGTCCTGTTGAGCTGGCCCAACAGGAGTCACAGGTGGGGTTACTGAGCTCAGGCTGGCCTGTCTCAGCCTGAGCCAGGGGCCTGCAAGGGAGGAGTGAGCCAGAGTCATTCCTGACTGGAGCTTCTCTTGGCTCCACCAGTCCCCTGAGTGACTCTAGGCAGGGTGTGTCCCCTCTCCAGCCCCAGCCATGCATCTAAGGAGCCACTACACAATGTAAGAACGAAGCATTCTTCTGCCTCAGGCAAGCTCACCTGTCTGCTGGGCCACCAGGCCGCACGTAAGTGAGGACGAGTGGACGGGATTTGTGCACCTCTTCATGAGCACCTCCTGGACAGAGTTCAGCAGGAGGCAGGAATCACATACTTATACTTTCCCAGCGCTCAGAGGCCCTGACTTCACCCCAAGCTGCCTCCTTCAATAAGACATGTCTTTGCTCCCATGGAACTTCTTAGGAGGTACCAACTACAAATCCCCCAGAGACAGGATGAGTGGCAGGAAACATGTCTGTCAGAAGGCTTGCTTCCCTTCCTGGGATCTCATCACTGAATCCTTTGTGCTCCGATTGCTCGTCATTTTTCCTCTCAGCCCATCAGTCATGCACCCTTCAGTATTTGGCACAATTTCCCACTGAACACTGGATCGAGTGCTCCTGGGTTCTAGAAAGTCCTAAGCAAGACTTAGGTTACACTCATTGACACAACAAGACACACACGGAATTCACAGGGGTCTCATTTGTGTTCCCTCCACAACAAGGGTGATTGCTAAACTGACCTCTGAGGACAAAGCCAAAGCTACTGCCTTCCTTATACAGGGAGACGTCCACGGTCTTGGAAATGATCCTTGGGTTATTCTCAGGGGCTGTAGAGAAATGGAGGTCTCCTTTGAGTCCCTCTGTCAAATCTCCAAGCCAGCAGATACGCTGGAAGCCCATCCCAGCAGAGTCGCAGAGTTATAGGGATGGAAAGCCTTGAGACGGTCTCCAAAGAGTCCCTAATCTCACTAGTCTACCAACAAGAGGGATCAAGATCTGGCCATCCTCACGAAGACCACAGTAGAGCACAAGCTTGGGTCTGCCTGGAAACTCGGACCAGGGCTGAATTCCAGTCACTCTAGTTTAAAGACTTTAGACCAACGTAAGAAGTTCAGACACCCGAAGCTCCTGGATTCAGTGCCGGGCAGCAGGGTCAGGGAGCAATGAGGCAGCGAGTCGGTCATTCCTAGTGTGCTCCAAACCTTCACCTCTGACTGTCCCACCTCCTGATGGTGATGAGCACTGCACCCATGCCACGTGGATGCTTGTGGCCAGCCTCCAGTTGCTGCCCGCCCTTCCGGTGAGTCCCCCACCACCCAGCCTGGCAGGCAGGCAGAGTGCCCCCAGGCCCGGGCAGAGAAGGAAATTCCCCTCCGAGGGCACCCACCGGGCGGGGGCAGCTCGTACTCCACCTCCAGCACCACACGCTCGCCCACGTTCTTCAGTAGCGTGATGATCTCGTCGTGGCGGAGCCGGGTCAAGTGGATTCCGTTCACCGAGCGGATGTAGTCACCCACGTTTAGCAGGTCACTTCTAAATCAAGGAGGCCAGAGCCCACATGGGACTGCTGCCACCTCCCCCGGTACCCTTCAGACCCTTTGGTTCCCATTCCACAAACAGGGAAGCCAAGGCTCAGAGAGGCTGTTTGCGAGGAAGCCAGATAGCCCAGTCCTTCCCAAGGCTGTGAAGTCCCCACAGCCTCCCAGCCTGCCCGCTGGCCTGCCCACTTCTCCTTGTGCCTGGTGACAGCTTCATAACCAGACTGGATGAGCCCAGAGAATGGCCAGAGCCTCCCTCACTTGTTCTTCCCCATTTGGTCCTCTGACCTGTCCAACTGGAAATTGGGCCCAGGGAGACAGCCATGGGCGATCAATTCCCAGCCCTCACAGTCTAAAGGAGACACAGATCCAGGGCAGTGTGCTTATTCTGTTCGTAATCTGGAGGGCTTCCTGGAAGCCATGACTTCTGTGCTGAGTGTGGAGGGCAGGTACGGTAGAGAGCAGCCATGATGGCAGAAGGAACAAAAGCTTAGAGGGATACGGAGTGGCAAGGGTGGGTGCTGTAGCCACAGGGGACAGGAAGAGGCTGGGCCTAGGTCAGCCCTCTCCGGAGGTCTCAATTCTCTCCCCTCTTGTTATTCCACACACCCACTTCTCACCTGGCTGCCAGGCCCCCAGGTCGCAGGTTGGAGACCCTGGGCTTCCCATCCTTGTCGGTGCCTCCCGAGATGGTCAGGCCCAGGGTGCTGCCCTCGCGCTTGATCAGCTCCACCACAGTGACACCTCGGAACTCCTCTGAGGACAGATGGGAGTGTGAGAGGTAGTTAGAAAGACGAGTGATGTCCTCTCCATGAAGGAGCACCACGGAGCACGAGTGACTGCTGAGGGCACAGGGTCGTTAAGTGGCAGGGCCTATGCAGCGTAACCCTAACCTACCCGGCTCTCTGACTTTCAGGGCAGAACCGGAGCCAAGGTGAGACGCCATACCTGGAATGCTCTGGCGGCGGCAGGCCAGGGCCACATCAGCTCCTGCTGAGTCCTTGCCTCCTTTGGAGTAAGGCCCGTCATCTGTGGGAGAAAGTCAGAAATCACAGATCAGCCTGACTTCTAACCCTAACCCTTCTGGGGAGCGCTGTGACTTCCAGATCTTTGCCAGCCACAACCCATTCTCTACAGGGACCTCCTAGGGCTCTCTGTGGGCTGAGAATATTCCCAGGAGGACCCACCGTATAGGGGAGTTTCTGATACCTCCACAGGGGCTTTCGTCATTATGGTGGATAGTGTCCCACTGCATAGAAAGGAAGTGGAGGATGAGAGAGAGACAATGCGTGTCCAGGTCACTTAGCTGGGGAAGTGGTGCAGTCTGGATGCGGACCCAGGTCTGCCGACTGTCCAGGGGCTGGTCATATGCCTGCAGGGGCAGGAGCTCCCATGCACTTTTGCCAGCCCGGAGAGAGGGCTGATGGTGGGCACGCTGAGCTTTAGCAGACCGGTGTCTTGGAAGTGGAGTTCTGCACTGTCCCCTATTACGAGTGCCATTTTCAGACACTTTCATGGCAGCTCAGAGGTAATTTCACCAACCACAGATTTACTGAAAGAAAGGACCTCCCTTTGTTTCCTCAAATATCCTTGCTCAACCTCTTGCTCTCTTTTGAGATTCTTAGCAAACGGACATGAGGCTGCTACTCTGTTTTCCTTGACCCTCACCACTTCACATTTCATGTCTCTTTCTACCTTGGATCAAAACTGATTTTTTTATGTTTAAAAAGTTGCTAGAATTTATTTTAAAAATTTCATATTTTTAAACATACAGAAAATACAGTCAGCTGTCTATATCTGTGGGTTCAAATCTACAGATGCAGCCATGAAAAATATTCAATAAAACAAAGAACATACACTTTACTGAACATGCTCAGGTTTCTTTCCTGTAACTTGTCTGTAAATAATATAGAAGAGCAGCCATTGCAGAGCATGGATATTGTGTTGGTTATTTCAAGACATGAAGAAATGACTTAACACAGAGTGATCCCTCGGTCTCTGCAGGGGATGGGTCCCAAAACCTCTGAAGAACCTCCAAATCTATAGACACTCAAGTCCCAGGTAACATAATTACTAATATAATGCAAATACATGAAAACAGTGGTTATACTTTATGACTTAGGGAATTATGACAAGTAAAAGAACCATACCTGTTCAATCCAGACAAAAATTGCCCCTAATATTTTCAACCCATGATTAGCTGAGCCCACATCAGTGGAACCCATGGATATAGAGAGCTGGCTGTCCAGGGGAGGACATTAGTAAATCATAAGCAAAGACTGCACTGTTTTGCAAAAGGGGCTGAAGCATCTGGATTTTGCTGCTCTTGGGGGACAATGTAACGAGCTTCCTTTCGATACTTGTGTTTGATTGAAGAATAGCACACAGATTCTTAAAATGTGGCCCCAGCTAAGCATCATGGCTTTGCCTAAAAATCGGCGGGGTTGAAGACACAGGGCAATCTGTCATCAATCCAGCCTTCCACAGCTGTGCTCCCTGGACCAGAGGAGGAGCCTTGGCCCCTGGTGGCCCAGCAGAAGGACTGGGATTGGTGGAAGCACAGCTCTTCAGAGCACTTCTGTGATTAATGCAAGCACGGTGCTTCATTTGTTGAAAAGGGTGGTGCCCGTTTTCTGGCTATATGAGTAGATGGTTTGACTCACCGTACATCAGCCAAAGACTTGCTCTTGTGCTGTATGCCCTGGTGCATACTGGGATTAGAGAGCAGTAGCCGGTGCAGCAGTCATGACAAGTGACTGAAGAGGGGCCACAGATGAGGAGAGGAGGGCGGAAGTAGAGAGAAGGCAGAAGGAAGACTGCAAAAAGCTGAACATGAACGGAAGCCTGGGTGAGGGTCCTCACATGGCAGCCCACAGGGCTGTAACACTAGAGCTGTGGGAGCTGAGAGTCCTGGCACAGACGCTCGTGGAGCTAAAACCCTACCTCACAGCTGCTGGAAGGTGACAATTACATTTGCTGCTCAGTATGAGCCACAGTGGTTGCAACCCAGGGCCACAAACCTCCACTCTGAGCACCTGGATGCCCAAGTCTATGGCTTCTGAGGCCTGGAACAAGATGCCTCTCGGGATTTGAGCTGTAAACCTCTGGGTCTGCCAGTCCAGCCGCTGGGCCTTAGTGTGCTCAGATTTCTGACTGGCAACATCCTCATTGCCTTTTCGAGTTCATCCCAGCATAGTCTTTTCTTTTTTTAGACTTATGCATCGCCAGCAGTCTTGATGCTTGGGGTTTCCCCAGACTTTCCTATGAACTCATCTATGCATTGCCAAGTAAGCCATAGCTGAAAGGTACAGGGTCATCTGCTCTGTGGCAATGCTACTGTCCCTACCGTTCTACTGTAGCATCCTCCTTGTTTTCTATACGTGTTTTTCAGGAGTCTGACCTTCTGATAGTCACACCTCTGCAAATTCATGCTCTCATCCTCCTCTGTTGCTTCTAGTGACTCTGCAGCTGTCATGTCCACTTGACTTTTGCTCACACAGGTTTAGGCCTAAGATAGCTTTTATTTTTACCATGAACCAAGCCTCTTTGTCATCGTACCTTGTGCTCCTGGCTCTCTTGACCAAGTTCTGTTGCACACAGTGCTCCTCTGTGCTAACCCAGCTGAAAAGGGCATTTGCTAACATGAAAACTGAAACCACCAAGCAGGCAGACTCCCCTGGGTCATTCAACGGGTTTCCACCTGAGCTCGCACATTCATCTGTCCTTGAAAGAGGGCCCTCCCGCCACCCCAACTCTGAGGCTGTGTTAAAGAATGGTTTGAAATTCAGGCAGCCTTAGTGTAAATACTGACTCCACCATTCAATATCTGTGGATGATGCTCCTCTGTTCCCCAAGCCTGAGAGCTGGGTCAGACCAAAGTCACTGGTTCCGCGTGGATGTGCCTTACCCAGCCCACCTTCTCTAGATCAGGGGTCAGCCATGGTCAGGTAAGCCTAGGCAAATTAGCATTGGCTTAGGTTGCAGTTCAAACCACAGCAGGTTTCTCAACCTCACTGCTATTATTGTTTGTGTGTGGTGGGTTGTGCAGGGAGGTCTTTCCATTGGGACGTTCCCAGCAGCCCTGGCATCCAATCGCCAGGCACCAGTAGCACCTGTGACAGGCACATATTCCAGACATTGCTAAATGCTTCCCGAGGACCAGTGTAACTCCCCCTCTTAGAACCACTGCTTCAGTTCAGGGTCTTGGCCTTGACCTGAGTCTGGGTTGGGCCCTGCCTGATCTGGCCTGAGTATGGGGCTCAGGCTAGATAAGAGAGAAGCTAGGCCAAGGTAAGGGTGGGTCTGGGCCCAGGATTAGGCGTGGCTCAGCTTAGCCAAGGTCTATGAAAACTTTCACTGTCTTCAGTCTAACCACCAAGAAACTGTCCTAGCTCCCCAGGCACTCTTCTCCACCCAAAAGATGGGCTCCTTTTGCTTATCAGAAGCTAGTGAATTACAAATGAAATAGCAGTTAAGTCTGGAGCCACGTCTAGGGCCCCTGCAGAAGGGTCCTAAGCAACTCTGATCACCCTCCGTCCCCAGACCCACATTCACATACACTGCCGCAGATTTAGTATAAGGCCCCCATTACAGCTCCCTGATATGCCCTTCATTTAGACCCCACAAGATGTCGCTAAGCTAATAAAATTAAAAAGATTGGGTTCTATCAGCTGTGTGATAGTGAACATCTCTGGTATTTCAGGAGGGCAATTCTAAAATTAAAATGTGTATTACCTTGTTTCAATTAGAGCCTGCCACTAGAAGATCCTAGAAATATCAGAGATAAGCTAGGTTTATGGTCTTTGGAGAAGGGCTGGGATCCAAAAGGGTACATTTTAAGGAAAAGACAAGGAAGCTGAGGGCCCAGCTCCCCCATTTCAGAGCAGTGACTCCCCAGGCAGAGCGTGGAATCCTAGTGGGTTGAAGGTATGGCTTCAAGCCCTTGTGATCAAAAAACAAAATGAGGACTGAGGAACAATGGGACCCCCAAATACTGAATGCTGTAACCCCCCATGGCATCCTCCCAGCACACCTTTGAAGCTGCCTCTTCTTCCTTTTTTTTTTTTTTTTTGGTTTTTTCGAGGTGGGGTCTCGTTCTAGTCCAAGCTGACCTGGAATTCACCATGTAGTCTCAGGGTGGCCTTGAACTCACAGCAATCCTCCTACCTCTGCCTCCCGAGTGCTGGGATTAAAGGCGTGCGCCACCACGCCCGGCTCTTCTTCCTTTTTTCATCCTAGAATTCAGGTCTCATTCATTGTTGAGCTGGGCTGCAGGGACTCCCACAGGACAGCTGAGGTGCCTGGGTCTGCTTGTCTTGTAACTGAGTGGACTCAACTCCCTCCCTTGTACAAATTCTGCTAGATTCAGTCTCAGGCTGAGATCCCCCTACTCTCCCTTTTAATGAGGGGGCCAGAAGCCGAGGTTCATAGCCCTGTGTGCAGACAAAGCAGTATATAGCAAGACGTTCTTCTCCAGGCAAGGCATATTCGTTTGGAGTGAGGCCTGAGAACTTTCTTGGAGGTCAGGAGGCCACTTCAGCAGGGGAGGTATTAGATAAGATGCTTTCGGGTATCCAAGAGTCACCAAGAAGGAATGCTTTCTCCAAGGGGACATCTTGCATCCCCTTCAAGAAGATCCTCTGGTGGGAGAAATAGATAGCGTCTAAACCACTGAGGACAGTGAGCCTGGCCTTGAGAAGTTGAGGGATCACTTTATTTATAGGCAGCCCCATGAAGTCTGGGCCCAGCCTCCTCCCTTAGGGAGCATGCTCACTATTGGGTTTTGTTCTGGGACCTGGTAATTACATGCTTAGAGACGAAGGCTTTTCAAAAGCATTTTTCCACCAATTTTCATCTGGAAACATGCATTCAAAACAGAGATATTTTTAGCCCCCTTTTCCCCAATCTCCTTCCAGCAGTGGGCAATTGTGAGCAATGCCTTCAGTCAGTCAGTATTGAAGAACTCTCATCAAAAGAAAAGTCCCTTCTGCAGCAACTTAGCCCATCTTGCCTGCCAATGGTACACAGGAGCATAGACCTGAGCCTGGTCCCTGCCCATTGTGGCCAACTTGGGGGCTTTCAATTTAATGCTTTAAAAGTCATCATTTCTCATCTACCTTTATATCTTTCTCCCTCTGCTGCCCTAGGGAGCCGCTGGGCTCAGACAAAGGGAGAAGGAAGTCTGACTTCTGCCAGGTTCCTGTGCCAAGGTCCCGCCTAAACTGGGTGCCAGGAAAGGGGTGTGGGGCAAGGGCTGATGCCAACTCAGCCTAGTACTGCCTGCCTGCCTTGGAGCCTTGTGAGGGGGACAGTGACTAACCAAGTCCTCACAGCTCAACTTGAGTGAACTGGAGTTGACAGCCCTTCCTGTGGGATCTGCATCCTCATAATAGCTCTGCATTGCGTTTCTCGCTCTCCTTGTTTCCCACCTTCCATTGTGCCTGGGGTCCAGCGACAATTTCTAGGGAACAACTGCTTTGCACCGCACAACCCCAGTGTATAGATGGCATTTGGGAAGGAAGGACGAACTTCAGAATCAGACCAACTTGACATTCTGATTTTCAGAGAAAGAAACTATGGCACAGAGAGGATAAACAATGCCTAGAAGGGGCAGGATTTGCACCCAGATCTTGTTCTTAAAAAAGTTCTTAACACCATCCTCATGATACTCTTAGATGGCCATCATCACCCTCATGTTTTAGGTGTAGAAACTGAGGTAAAGGGAGACAAGGAAACTGCACAAGGACACACAGCTCTGGGGTTCAAGCCCAGACCATGCGGCTTCGCAAGGGATCTGGCCCTGCCCTCTAGGTCCCCCAGAGTACACCGTAGATGTCCCTCCCAGAGCAACACACCTATTCTTGGTGGGCTGCAGCAGCATAGGACTGGATGGGGAAGCAGGAAGCCGGTGCAGGCTTCAGTCCCTGCAGCCATTGCAGACAGGCAAGGGAAGAACAGATAACTGTGGTGGTTTGTTTATAAGGGACACGGGAAGAGTGTCCATATAGCAGCGAGAAAACTTGGTGGTCACATGCTGAAGCAGGCCAGGGAGGAAGGAACAGTGAGCAGCTGGTCCTGATGAGGCCTTTGGGGCCAGGCCTACCGCAAGCACTTGGCACAATCTGATCATTTAATTCTGCTTGGAAGCAAAGAGAGCAATCTCACCATTACCATGTCACAGCTACAGAGCACCCTAGAACTATGTCTCTCTGACCCCCCAGCAGACCATCTCCTTCACCCTCAAAGCAGCTCCCTCCCTCTAGCAGGAGATGCAAGATCCCTAGTGAGGAGCATCAGCATCAGTGAGAGGCCCCAAGCGAGGGCTCAAGAACTTCTAAAAGGGAGTCACGAGAAGTGACTCGAGAGGTGGCTGGTCCAACCTAGTCTGCAGGGCCAGAGGACCAACCTTCTATCCAGTTGGGGCAGCTGAGCCTGCCTCGAGGGTCTGGAACACTGCTTCTGACAACAGCCCTCTCTGTAGTCCCCATGTGTGGGGGGGGGGGGTGGACTCAGATCCCGCGTCTGTGCTCTCCCATCCCAGACTGACAATATCAAGGAACATGACTTCAAAATGGGTCACCAGTAGAATTTCATTTCCCGACTGTGACTGTCTGGAGCAGCGAGAAGACGGGTTCCCCAGTGAGGGAACAGACACACCGCCGCCCTTTGCCTCCTGAGCCCACCTCCTACTGCTCCCCTCCCCTAGCCCCACCCTGGCATATTAGGCTCAGCACTTCCTTTCGTTTACAAGCCACCCCAGGACCTTCACACTGGCTGTGCTTTCTGCCCAGAAGACTTCCCCAGACATCCACAAACTCCCTCTCTCACCTCCTACAGGATCTTGCAGAAATGTTACCTGGTCAGGGAACTTCTTTATCAGTCCAGTTTGCCTGTTGGAACAGACTTCCCCCCATCACCTCCCAAAGTCCCTCCCACCTTCCTCCCACTTTGTTTCCACACAGCCCTCAATACCATCTGAAAGACTTCACTTGTTTTTTTTTTATTATTAGCCCCGGCCACTGGGTGTCAGCTGGGAATGGATGGAACAGAGCCTCGGCCTGTCTACTCACTGTTGTTTTCAGTCTCTTGAACATCTCAGAAAGCTGTAAGAGCCCAGCAAGTCTGCTTTTGAATTCATTTCTCATTTACATCTGAGGAGAATAGCCATCAAAGAAGCAGAGTAAATGGCTTGAGGCTGGAGAATAGGAAGGGGCAGAGACCAGACTGAGTCCATATCCTTTGGCACCAGGCTGACTCCTGAATGAGTAGCCTTTGAGGTTCTCCGTAGCCACAGTCCAGATGGAGAGGTGGCTCTGTTGAGGATCTTGTGGAGGAGGGTACCTCTAGGAAGCTCTCACCCATGCACACAACTCCCCCTTGGCTCTCTAGGGCCTGGCTGGGTAGCTGGTGCTCACTCAGGCCTGGCAGGCTCTAGGGATATCCTTGTAGAGGGCAGCCATCCTCAGAGCAGAAGAGCAGATAAGAAGGAGGGGCTCCCTGCTAAAGTCTGGGTGCAGGGTTCCTAGACACCCAGCCCCTGCTACTTATAGATGTCTTCCTTCCTCCACGTATTCTGAAAGCTCCCAGGAGGGACACTGGACATGCCCAGTATAAGGGCTCAGGGAAGGACCCACCCAGGGGGTATTCCACCTAGGGCAGAGAGAGCCTGGGTGCCTACCCCACAGATCCGGACTCAGGTAGTACACACACACACACACACACACACACCTCCGAACCTCATTCATCCACTCTACAGTTCTGCAATGTGGAAGTGTATATGATGACAATCTTGCTTTCTCCAACTCTAGGAAGGGTCACATGAGAAAGCCTGGACAATTAGCGGCCCAGTGATTGGTTGGCATGTGTGTGATTCAAGCTGGGCCAACGAAATCCAGTCTCAAGACATTTGCCGTAACTATTAGAAGTGGAGTCTCTTTCCTTAGGAAGGACTAAGAGGGTGAACTGAAGTCTGAAGAATTTCAAGGAGGGAAAGTTCCTGGAACCTAAGCTACTCAAAAAGAAGCACAGTAAGAGATGAGGTGACTCAGAGTTCTAATATGAGCACTTGGGTCCTGCTGTGCCTGAAGCTCCATTTTTGGATTTTTCTGAAAAAGATCCTCAGTTAGTTGGCTGAGGTCGACTAACTTGATGTAGGTGTGATCAGAATAAGGTCCTGTGACCTGGGGAGGAGACAGCCAGGGGGGCTGTAGTGGGAACAGGGGCTAGGGAAAGGATCAAAGAAAGGTCAAGTGATCCCGGAGAGCTGGGCTCAGGAGCTGGGCTCAGGAGCTGGACTCAGATGTGAAGCTCATTTAACAGCTTTCCGGAAGCCTAGGATCTGGGAGGAGACTGGGGAGGTCCAGTAGGCTTGGCCAAGCACAGGCACCCACTACCCTGACTCTGACCACTACAGACTGAGCCATCTGGACTTTGGATTGAAAGGACAGATGAGGCCAGGAGCAGGCATGGAAACTGTCCCCGCCTTGGCACTTCTGGCAGTCAAGTGAGAGAATAATAGTACCCAACCTGTGGCATTCCTGGAAAGATTAAAGGAGTAAAAACAAAGTACACAGGGCTCAGAACCCAGCCATAACCACTGCTGTTACTGTTAGTGCTCCTATTATAGGGACCAAAACAAGGCCTGGGCAAGAGACACAGGCCCCCTGGCCTTGGAAAGCAGGCTCAGGCTCCGCTGCACATGTCTCCCTGAGCCTGTTTCTTCATGGTCCCCACCCTGAGAGCTGTAGTGAGGATGTGTCTATAGCGTGGGAAGGGATGGAGAACAGTGAGGCAGGGATGAAGGGGTGACAACCCTAGGATTAAACTGGGAGAGATGACAGACAGATGGAGGTGACAGCCACGTCTGCCCTATAGTCCCTCCCCAGGTCTCAGCCATGGCCACCAAGGAATGTAGTCACTGTGTCCTGATCCTCTGCTGAGTTCCAGAGAACAGGGTTCTCCAGGGAACTTGAGTCCAGCCTGTTTCCCAAGGCAGGAGCTCATTCCCAGCAGATAGCTGCATGTTCCAAGGCCAGGACAGCTCTGCTCACACTGAGGCAGGAGGGCCAGCCTCCCTGGGTCCCCAGGGCTGATCACTACCCCGAATGCAGATGACTTGGGGACAGCTTTACTGTGGCAGTCGCATAGCCTGTAGCATGCCCCTGTCCAGGAGTCTGTTCCCTACCTGATGTCTTGTGCCCCAGTCTCTGAGAGTGGCAACCACATTCTGGCCATCCTGTCCCCTTTGGGGACTCCAGTGCTCAAATGCCCCTACATACCCGTTTCTGCAGGGCTGTCCTGGCTAAGCCCACACAGCATGTCCAAGGCGTCTCCCCTGCTGACCACAGCTCCAGCTCCAATCCTCACATTGGCTTAACCCTCACTCTGCTCCTTAGGGATGGGCCCTAGGGAGCTCCCTCCCACTGACTGGCTAGATTCCACCCACTGTAGCCAGCTCTCTTCTTAAAGGGGACACCATAGTCATCACAGTGGTTTCAGCATGGGGTCCAAGCCCCCACCCCCCAGTCTCACAGCCTGTGTCTGGACACATAGTTGTGCTAACTTGCTTGCTCTGGGGCTCTGGCCAGTGATCACCATCCCCAGGCCTCAGTTTTCTCACCTGCCAAAGGGAAACAGTGTTCTCCAAATTTTATTTTATTTGATTTATTACTTATTTATTTTGGTTTTTTGAAGTGGGATCTTGCTCTAGGCCAGGCTGACATGAAATTCACTATGTAGTCTCAGAGTGGCTTTGAACTCACGAGGATCCTCCTACCTCTGCCTCCCAAGTTCTAGGGCTAAAGGTGTGTATCACCACGCCCAGCCACACTTTATTTTTTTAGGAGTGGATTTTAGCAGAATTGGCTCAGGATCCCAAAGCACAGCCTCTCTGGCTGCATGACCATGCTGGGTACCTCTGTAGATGCTCACAGCCCCCCCCAAACAAAGCCCCACCCTAACCCCAGTCTCAGTTACCTCTCTGAAAGGTGCATGTTGGGGATCCTCAGCCTAGCAGACTGTCACATGGAGACTCCACTAGCTTTATGTAGGGACCAGTATGCTGGGCTATCTGCCACCTCTAGCCTTGATGGGCAGGAGCAGCTGGTCACAGGCTCTGGCCACAGCTGGCAAGCTGCCTTCTGTCTGTTTCAGCTGGGCCTCAGTCCTGCACACTGCTAGGCCTCTTCCACACGGGTTCATGACCAGCCAGGCAGGTTCTAATGCATACCCAGGGCCCATCCGGCAGAGCGGTTGTTTAAGATTACCCAATCTTACCAGCCTAAGATGGGTGCTGGCGAGAAGGGCGGAGTGATAATGACAAAAGACACCAAATGGTGGCTATCAACTACCTGTATACACTATATATATATATATATATATATATATATATATATATATATATACATACATATATATATAGTATACACTCAGCTGAATGTAGCAGAAAACCAGATAGGAGGTCCCTCTTCCGTGAGAATTTTTGTGTGCCTAGTAGGCAGGGACTAGGGACTTCTGGATTCTCTCTGGAACAGTGGATCACTATGGAAGTCAGGCTATATTCATGAACTACTCCCCTAGTGGTACTTTTGGATGAATTCCGATTCTTCATCCGTCTGCAGGCCCAAGTCCCTGTCCGGCTGTCATGTATCAAGGTGCCTTCTTCATCAGGTGACCTCACATAAGTACCGGGGAGCAGGGGGCAGGGTCCAGGTACCAGGCAAGTTCCCTTGACCAGCAATGAGACGGATGACGCAAGAGCAATGCCAAGGGCCCAGTCACGTGAGGTGAGTGTGAGTTGGAAAGCAAGGGCCTGAACCCTATAAGCATTTGCTGGGAGAATCAGACACGACCAGGAGGGGACACAGACTCCGTGTCACCTTGTGCCCAACCGTGGCAAGGAGGGGCTGGCCATAATGACTTGGGGACCTTCTCCAGGGCACAGAGGGCAAGCCATCTCCATAATATCAGGAAGGAACGTTGTCTGAGCTGCACCAGCAGACTTTCCATCCATCCTCCTCTTTCCCCCATCTTCAGCCCCTCTGGGACAGAGCAGAAAGGGTACGTAGGCCTGGAATGGCATCTGCTCTTTCTCTTAAGAAAACATTTGCTCCCCTGACAGGTGCATGTAAATGAGCCATTCAGATCAGCAGTGGGAAGCTTTGCCACAGCTCTCTGCTGCTCCTTTGGAATTTACTTTTATGCATAAGAAACTCCTGAAAAGGTCACTCTGTGGATTGTGGGAGAGCTTCCGTGCAGAGTTGTGCCAGGCTCTGGGGAGCAGGGACGTGATCGGACAGGAAGGAAAACAGGTTCTTGCCTCTGCTCTTTGCCTTCATCACCTCACTGGCACATTTTTATTTGATTTCATTGAATTATGTGTTTGAAAGCAACTGCCAATCTATTTTGGAATAAGCAGAGTTTAAAAGTTTGGCACAGAAAGGTTAAGCAACTTGCCCAAAGTCACCCAGCTGATCAGGGTGGAGCTGGGTTCACACTCCAGAAGTCTTGGGCCAGGATTGCTGTTCTAGCACCTCGGGGTGTCTCCAAATTTCAGAGTTTCTAAAAGGATCTGGGAGTGCAAGGGAGCAACAGTTAGCTATCTAGCAGGCCAACAGTGAAGGGACTTTTGAGCCTGACCTTGATGGATGTTTGGAAGAAGGGAAAAGGCACTGTGGCTGTGAATGTATGGGTGGAACCCCATTTGGAAGAAGAGAAAAAAACTGGGGATGGAGCCATACCATGAAGGGTCCCACTCCAAGTGTGGCCTGGAGGCCATCTCTGACACTATTACTGGGGCTTTCAGGTTAATTCTGACTAACAGATGCTCCTAAAGTTTGATCAGCCCCCAAGGAGTTTGCTTTCATCATGCAGGCAATAGGGAGCCGTGGGCAGTTCTATGGAAAGGAGGTGAAGAATCTTTGAAAAGCCCTCAGGTATCCTGGAATGCTGCTAAGATTTCCACTGGGAAGAAGTGAGGGGTCATATCTAGAAGCTGAACCCAGGCAAAACTGCATCTGGGCAACACTCCAGAGACCACTCCTCTTCCCCAGTGTGGTCAACCTCAGGAAGGCAGAGGAAAGGGAGGCAGATTGATGGTGCATTCAGTGGCTAGGAAGGCACCCAGGCCTCCAGCATTTCCCAGCATCAGCATCTATTACGCTGTAGACGGCATGTGAGGGCAGACCTGGGGAGATAGCAGGGTCACAGAGCGAGCTGGAAGGCAGCCCCTTCTGGGTCAGAGAATCCAGCACCTCTGTATCCTAGGTTTTGTGATTGCTGTGTGCCCTAAGGGGGTCATCCCAATCTCTCTAGACTCAGCTTCCTGAGCTGTAGAATGGTAATATAAAGAACCCATTCCAAGTGCTGGGAGCTTTGCAGGGCATGGTGTTGTTGGAACAGTGCTAGGAGGGGTGTGTTTCCTGGGGCAGAGGCCTGGGAACTAGACTGTACCTTCCTTGGAAGTCCTTACTTCTGAGACTACTGTTTCTCCACCAGTGGACCCTTCTGTTTACCCTCAATTCCCACCCAACTAACATAGCACAAGACCCCTACCAAAGGCAGAAACCTAACATTAAACTCCGCCTTCCAGAACTGTGAGTCTGTACCAGGCCTCTCCCTTCACATGCCTCCAAGGCTCAGGTGTTCTGTTCCAACAGATCAAACAAAGACAACCTTTATCCATCACACATCTGCTGAGCTCCTTGTACCTGCCCTGACACCTGCCACACACTACTTCAGGGTGGCTGAGATCTGTCACCAAAGAGCTGTATGGCTCCTAACATCACATCTGCTTTCCTGCCTGTGGGGCTCTGGAAGGCTTTGCAGGCTATGATAGTCCTGCTTCAGATCCATCTGTCTTGCACAGGGCCAGGCCCCAGACCCACCATCCTCATGGGGCACCAAGACCCTGTGTGTGGGAGGTTCCCTGGTGTGCTGGTGTGTCATCCTACTGTGGTACTCCTAGAATCCCCAGGTGCCCAGGCAGTTATGACCACAGAGGTTGAGAGCAACCTCACTCAGTATGGAGGAACCTGAGACCTAGAGAGGCCTGGCTGGAGGCCCCATGAGCACAGAACTGTGCCCAGACCTAGACTTTATCTTTACTCTCTCAGTTTATTATAACATTATAACACCCGTGAGCTGGTTCCAAGCCTGCCAGGCCCTTGAGTAACGGCCGGAAATGAAATCTGGCTCAGAAGAAGAACGAGATGGTGATCAAGGACAGTGAGATAAACCTTTTATTGTTGTGGGCTGTGTATGGCTTCCTCTCTTTTCTCCCTCACCCTAGGCCTCATTGCATCCCGTTAAATACCTCCATAAAGCGCTCCCACCTCATCCATGGAGAGACTATAGCCTGCCTGCCATTCTATCAACCATGGGAGAAGGGCACTGGTGACCCTTTTGGGTGCTGTCTGGAGGTATCATTCCCATTCAAGGTACCCTCATCTTCCCTGTCCCATGGTCCTTCACCTGGGTAATGTGTCAGGGGACAATCTCTCCTATAAATCCGATGACCCACCATATCCTGGTGCTGGAGCAGCAGGACAGGCAGGCAGGGGCATTATTAGCCCAGGGTCTCAGGAGACCATAGGAACCAAACAAGACAGGCAGTATGGAAGGACCAGGGTTGACAAAGTTTCAGAATATTCAGAAAAGCCACAACTGACCTGTTGTGAGCTCTGAATGCCTTGTGTCACATGTGTTCAGAGGGGATGGGACCCCTATTGTTCTTGGGGAGTCTCTGGGAACTGGGAAGAGTCAAGGTGTCACTGGCCCTGGGATCTAACTTTGGCAGAAGCGGCTCCTCCTCTAGGACTCCATGCTCTCCTAAGACACCTTCCAGCCCCTGAAGTGAAGCATTCACTTCCATCTTGGAGGAGAGGGCATGAAGGTAGGCTTCTTTGAGCCTCAGTTCTCTCCTCTAAATGTGGACAATGAAGTTGTCCGTTCCTGTATGGTTTGGTTGAGAGATTTGGTGAATGAGCAAAAACCCCGAACACAGAGTGCAGGGGACATGGAGGTGATGAGCATCTCCTCAGCCCTCCTCCATTACATTTAGCCCACTGACTCAAAGAACATTACTGAGGACCCAATATTCACCTAGAGAACATTTACTAAGCACTTAGTATCTCATTCAGAGAACATTTACCAAGCATGTAGTACCTTGCTCCCAGAACATTTACTAAGCCTCTAGTACCTTCTAGAAACTAAACTGGGTCTGCTGTTTTTGTAGTGAGTAAAGCAGACATACCCTCCTCTTCTGGAGCTTCCAATCTAGGAGAGGAAGAAAGAAAAATACACTCAAGGACTGCGTTGAATTCAGGCAGGGTCCTGGGGTGGAGAATCCAAGGAAGGCCTCTCAGAGGAGGTGGTGTTTAAGCTGAAAAGAGGACGAGAAGGAGCCAGGGTGGAAGGGAGGTTCAGGGTAGTCCGCAGGACCACACGTAGGGTGGCTGGGGATGAACAGGAACGGGTACAGCTGGGGCCTGGAGAGGAGCTGCGCATGTCCCTCAGCTTTAGAGTGGTTTACAAATGACAGTCACGTGGGACTGTGAAGGGCTGGGGGTCCAATGGGAGAAAAGGAGGCAGGCATCTCAGAAGCTGGAGATCTGATTCCAGGACCCTTCCTGCTCCATCCTTCAGTTTCTCCTTTGGGTGAACATTAAAGCCCTTCTCACAATGGTCACCAGTGCACATATAGGGACCTGCCAGACATAAGAGGTCAGAAAGTGTGGAGTCAGAGATGAGTGTGGTTGTCCATGCCTATAATCCTAATCCTTGGGAAACAGACAGGATTACTGTAAATTCAGCCGGTCTGGGCTAATTAGCAAGAAATAGAAGGGGGACATGAGGAAAAGCAACACGTTCTCAACTCCAGCCTAGAGGGATGACTTAGTTTAGGGAAAACAGAAGCTAGGCGCTTACTGGTTCTGTCCTAAATGGCAAGTGTTAAGCGTGTTGGGAGACGCAGAGTGGTGACACTGCTAGTAGGTGACCAAGGCAGCCACACTGGAGGGAACTGTCCGTGCTTAGAGGAGGGACCTGCCTGCAGCTCTATGGCATCACCCTCTCCTCTGGCAGGTAGGGAAGCTCCACACGCTCCCAAACCTGGCCATCTGTCTGTGTTCACTTGAGTCTGCAGGGTGGACCTGACAGGATGGCAGAAGTCTGGCAGCCTGTGGCTCCCCATAAGCCCCTTACAGCAGGACTGTTTAAACAGTGCACAGTTTCTGACGGCTCTCTGGAGTTAGTCTGTTTTTTGATTGAAAAGATTCCAGAAATACTGTGAATGTGCATACGCTGCCTACGATTCTTGGGATTGCAAACACACACACAGTGCTGCATGTGCTATAAGGACACACCTATGTGTGAGGACATATTTCATAAAGTGGAAGTTTAGAGAGAATTAGGTGGGAGTGGGGTTAGGGTAAGAGATTTAAAAAAAGATTAGGAAAGAACAGAACCATATGTGCTCTGAACTAAGGGGTCTAAACTTTGGAGCCTGGGATTAAGTAGAAAATAAACAGCTTCCACCAATGCATTGTTGAGAAGCTAGAACTCTTTCCTGAGGACCCTGGGGAGCTACAGAAAAGTACAGAGGGACAGAGGGACAAGGTCTTAGTAAATAATCTAAATGAACAGAGTCCTTGGGGAGCAGGTGCAGGTCTCGGCTAATCTCAGTCAACCCTCTTCCATTTTCCTGCCCTTAGGGAAGCAATCTGTCTCTGTTGCAGTCAACTTTCTAGTTGCTACGCAGAAAGAACCCAAACAAAAGTGGCTTGTGGAGAAATGGGTTTATTTGGCTTACGGACTCAAGGGGAGACTCCATCCTGGCAGGGGAAACGATGGCATGAGCAGAGGGCTGGACATCACCTCTGCCACAGCACTGTAAACAGCAGCAGGAAGGTGTGCCAAACACTGGCAAGGGGAAGCTGGCTTATAACCCCATAAGCCCTCCCCCGACAACACAGCTTCATCGAGGTTGTAAAACCCAAACTGCCATCAGCTGAGGATCGATCTATCAGAACACATTCATTTGTTTGTGGGGGACACCTGGATCAAACCATGACAGTCCGCCCCTGGCCCCCACAAACTAATAATCATACATGATATAAATACAATGTGGGCTGGAGAGATGGCTCTGCGGTTAAGGCACTTGCCTCCAGTGCCTAAGGCCCCAGGTTCAATTCCCCAGGACCCACATGGGCCAGACCAACAAGGTGGTGGCCCTGGTTCTCTCTCTCTCTCTCTCTCTCTCTCTCTCTCTCTCTCTGCTTGAAAATGAATAAATAAAATATTTAAAAAAAATACAATGTGTTCGGCTCAACTCTTAAGTCCCCGCAGCTTTCAACTGAGCCATAATACCAAAAATAAACCCATGATGGCACAGAACACTCAAAATGCAAAACATGAGGCACAGCAAAAACAGACTGACCAAATACAAAACAAACAGGGCACCATCAATCTCTAACTCCAAGCTCAATGATTCTTAACCAATAACGCAAGTCTCTTAGAAATTCAATTCCGCCCCTCCAGCTCGGCTACTCACAGTCTGGGAAAACGTCATCCGGTGCTGGCAGCTCGCCTTGGCACTCATCCGTAGTCCTGGAATTCACTGGGTCTCCATTGCAACCCACAGTTCATCCTCATGGCTCCATCGGGCTCCATGCAGGCAACCTTGCACACCTGCTTCACACGCCGATGGACATTTTTCAAAAACAAAACTCTGTTGCAAATCCAATGACCCTCTCTTTCTAACCAATCTCCATTCCACAGAACCAGGTGGGCTACCAACTTGTTAATCCAGGGGGGAATCAAAGCATTCAGGCCCCTTACTTCAAAGAGTCCGCATTCTTCCTGTTGTTCCAATGCAGACCACCTGGCCCAATCTCAATGGCTGTAATCTCTCAAACAATTGCAGGTGAACGGGCAGCAGTTTCGACCCAAAGATCTT
>PVHP010015180.1:0-12359 GCA_004024765.1 Zapus hudsonius
TCTGCATATAGACATGATAATCAGGCAAGGAGTATCCATCTAGAAACTACACATTCTTCTTTAAGGTTGAAGTAACACAGATAAAAATTAATGAGGTACATTGAAGTCAACTTTTTACAACATCCAGTTTTGGACTCAGACCCATAGTACCTAAAGGTCTTGGTTCTGGAAAGAAGAGAGCCTTGAAGGACAGATTCAAACCTTGTCCCCAAATGAGGGCAATTATGAACAATGGTCAAACCCTTCTGAAACATGAGAACTTTCGAGAAAAAGGGTTTCTGACCTCCATGCATGATCATCCAGAAAACAATTTAACAAGAATGCTTTAGTCATGTACACCACTTTCTTCCTTGCCCTGGTTATTCCTTATTGAAACATTATGTCTCTGTGAGAACCTCAAAGATAAACTTGAAGTCACCAGATCTCTGTTCCTTTTCCTGTTCCTAATAAGAATTGACTAAATCTCCTCTGCTTTTCATAATTTTCACTTTTATTAATTTCTGGAATTGGAATAATGGGATGAGTGGTCAAGTCTAAGTTGTTGGGGAAGCTCTAGCTTGCTAAAGTTCTTCTTGCTGCAACTCTTCTTCTGCATGATTTCTGGATCCAGTATATCAATGACATTAGAAACTGCCTTAAAGGAGAGAAAAATAAAGCAAAATTGAAAACAAGGCAGGAAATTTCTGGGATTATTTTCAGCATAGTTTAAATTTGACCAAATAAACACCATTCAGTTCTATAAGACATCTTTTATTTATATCAAATGAAATTTTTGGTTTGAATCCAGAAACCTCGATATCTATTGCTTAAAAACATATAAAATAGAGTTGTTTCCCTTAACATTGGAAAATAATCATAAACAACTACAAAACACTAAAATCAAAATCATAATTGGAGTCAAACTGAGAAACAAGATCCAACTGTGATATAAATATAGAAAAACAAGTCATAGTATCTGACCAGAGAGTTAATCAAAAGCCTTCACAATTCATTTGCTTATCAGAAACATAATAAATTTTAAGATTATTAGGAACTGTATAAAAGCTTAAGAGTATTCTTTCTCACCACCATACATGTACTGTGGAATATGCATTCCCAGACCCTCAGACCCTCAGAAACTCACAACAAAAACAAATGCATGCACAAATACAATCACACACACACACACATAAACACATACAAGACCAAAAAAGTATTACTTATTTCAATCATCAACCATGACAGAGATTCAGGCATTATAATTTATATTATATAGTTAAAATATATAGGCAGAAGTGGTAAAAAATACAAAACAACTAATTTTAAACAATAAAAATATTGTCAAAGGAATTTTAGGTAGCTGAAATTCATAAAGAATGATTCTACTAAGTGATGGTTAAGATACAAAATCACCAAAATTCTGCTATACCTTTTTTGTTTCTACGTTATATAAATATGTTCTTCTTCAAGAATATTAAAAAGCATTTAGGATATTTCACTGAAATTATGAATACACTATTGTGTCAGTTACCAACTTTTTAGTTATTTATTCAAAATAGTTAAAAGTACAGGTTTATAAATGACTTCTATGAGAATGGTAAAAGCTAATGTGGGTAGCAGACCACTCTAGTCCTAGTACTTAGAAGATAGTAGTAGGAGATCATGTTTAAAGACAGACTGCTAAATAGCAAGAATTTCTCAAACACAATAAAAAATGGAAATGTGCAAATATCTATGGTAGTTCACTTTGTAATACAGAGAAATCTGAGGACTCGGGAGATTGCTTAGCGCTTAAAGGATCATGCTTGTAAAGCCTACCATGCCTGGTTCAAAACTCCATGTGCTGGGGTTATGGACCGAGTAATATGGAAAGTGAGATGAATACCATCCATCATCTTTCTGCTCCCTGACCAGAAGCAATGTGCCAAGTTCTCTTCATGATGAATGCAGGGGATAGCATGGCATGAGCAGAGGCTGGGCATCACCTCTGCTACAGCAGTAGGAAAACAGCAACAATAGAATGAGCTAAACTCTGGCAATGGAGAGCTGGCTGTAATACTTCATAATCTGTCCCTGGCAACACACCTCCTCCAGCAAGCAACAACCTACCAATTTGCCATGAGCTCAAGAAGAACCATTCAACCCACATGAGTTAATGGACAATATCTGATGCAAACCTCCACAAACACAGCACCTGACGACTGAAGGCTTCATTCTTAAATGATCCTACATGGATTTGTATAAGTTAATCTACTCATCATATACAATGTAGTTGACATACTATTCTATGCAATGTTTGTTTTTGGTTTAGTCTCTTCATGTAAATCTATCCTAGTAGTTATGGTTTTCTTGTTTGTTTGTTAGTTTGTTTTGTTTTGTATTTTTGTTTTCCTTTGCTGTGACATTCCTGGTAAAAGCAATTAAGGATGGACGTGTTCACCATAACTGGTATTTTCAAGGTATGATATCCATGCCCAGAGACTACAACTACTTGCCTTCAATAATTAAGGAGATTACCACCACAAAAGGGAAGCCTACCGCTTTGAACTAGGAATACTAGGAAGGTTGCCTGAGAGTATGACCCAGTCCACTGAGAGGTAAAGACAGTTAGAAAACGAATTGTTTTAAAAGGAAAAGTCCTGACAGAAAAATGCAGAAGCCCCTTATTTTCCCATATAAGCATACAGGGGCGGTTGTAGCTGTAATCCATGGGTGCCAGGTTACATCCACAGCAGGCAGGTAAATTATTTATCAGTGTTAAATTTTGGACAATTACATTATCAAAATAAATCTTGAGACTGGACTTTCTGATGCATGCTTTCAATCTCAGCACTCAAGAAACAGATGTAGGAGGATCTCTGTAAATTAAGACTACATAGTGAATTCCAGGCCAGGTGGGGCTGGAGTGAGACCCAAACTCAAAATAAATACATAAATAATAAAATAAATTTTGTTAGCCTTTTGCTACCCAGTGTATAAATGAGAAAGTGTTTCTGTAATGTTAATATGTAACTGATACAAATGAATATGTGATTAACTTGGAATATTGATGAGCCATAGTCATATAAATATTTCAAAACAGATGTCCTAAAATATATATTGTTATTTAGAGTAAAAGAGTAGTCATGCCATTGGGAATCCTGAAAGATGCAATTCTTGAAACCAAAGTTAATATGACCTGCACTGGGAGAAGTTGAAAGGACATGTGTACTAACAAAAAGCAATGAGAAGCATACTGCTCCTTTCCAGATGTCTCTTATGAAGATTCACAAATGATCTGTCTCTAATTAGTAAAGAACAACAAAAGCAAGTAGATAAAAGGCTAATATTTTCTGCCATAATGACATGTCATCTATAAAATTGTCAATGACACAAATATCAAAACTATTTAAAGAATATCTGAAAATGGTAAAAAGGCAGGACAACAGGATGATTCTATATTTTATTATTTGCTATGAGAAATGTATTGTGATATTTAAAATATGAATAGCATATTTTTTCACATTAGACTTTTGATTCTGTGGTGGCTATATGGAATGATGTTTTGTTTTTATGAAGTATAAGCTAACCCTCAGGAAATGGATATCTATTAAACCTGAAAATAGACTGCAATTTATGCTTGCCATGTTGTTGTAAGTTTAAAGTCTTCTGATAATTACAATTGATTTTTATATTTTAAAATATAATAATGAAATGACAAGCTATAAACTGTATTTACAATGCAAGAATATGATACACTGCCTATATTTTGAAATATCAAAAAAACTGCCAAAAAACCCAAATAAACCAATTAAAAATATAAAGATTAAAACAGATATTTGACAAAGAAAAATATTTCCCAATTTAAGCATGCACACCAAGCAATCTTTAGAATGTTTGTTTTTCAAGAAAATGTAAATATAATAGGTTACTTAGTAGATACTAACTACAGACTCAATAATGCCTGACATGTTTAAATGTCTGAAAGTTATAAGAGTTGGAGTAGGCATGAAGCCATTCAACTACTATGAAATTTTGATTTTTATATTAGAAAGTGGTTTACAAAAATAATTTATCAAATTAAACTTAAATTTGTTATATTATCCATAGTGCTCCATTGCAATTTTCCCAAAGAAAAAGAAATCTTATTTCTGCTCAGAGCCCCCAAACAAATGATCATGGCAGCTTTATTCATTTTAAGCAAATATCAGGAAGGCACATATGTGCAAAAACAAATGATAAACACATTTTGTTATTTGTGTAGGGTAGAATGTTTCATCATTGTACATAGGCTCACTCTTTACACACATAAGTTTTCCCTGAATCTTCAAATAATTGTGCCCCATAAGAAGCCAGATACAAAACTACATGAGGAATATTTTTTATTTATATTGAATACCAAAATTGTGAAAACAAATCAATAACGACAGAAACAGACTAGTGAGACTGGGGGGTTGGTGTGCTCTAGAATTAATTGTGTGGCATGTATGTGAAATTTATCCTAATTTTGGACATATCTAAACAATTGTTTGAGATGCTGGCTACACAAGTATACATTTGCTAAAGCTTACCAAGTTGCACTTGTGAACCATGTATATTTTTCTGAAATGCAGGTTATTCCACAATTAGGTATTTATAAAACTTTTTCCATGAAATTCCAACTATCATGATACCATGAAATTGAATATGATCATTTACCAAGTCACATAGTAAACCAAATAAAGCTATGGTTTATTATTGTGTCTGCTTCATGACAAGGAATTAAAATGCTGAAGTTTACCTTTGCAGTTATGAATTTCCTTCTGGAAGCATAGGACTCATCAACATTCAGAGGCCTCTCACTCTGGGGCTTAATCTTACTCATCAAATGTGATCATCTTCCCATCACTTTACATTACTGCAAAGCTACGGAGGAAGCCTTTGTGGAAAGTCAATAGATTTTCCTGTTAATGTGGTGGTACAGTTGGTACTCACAGATAATGTGATAAAGAAAGCAGATAACTTTTTTTTTCATTAGTATATTGCTGCATTCTCATAATCTGGTCAGAGCTCTTTCTAGTAATGAGAAACCTTTGGCAACACAATTTAAAGTATGAGTATTTATATTTCCAGAGAGCTGGCCTGAGAGCTGGCCTGAGAGCATTTAGATGAAATTAATCTCCATCACTGAGCATTATGGAACATGTATTCCCCCTTAAATGAAACTGACAACGTTTTAAGGTCTATTGGAAATTTGCCATGCAGGGTTAGAAAAGAAAACAGAACAGATAACGACTGATAATTGAAAGACAAACTGCTTATGAAAGGATTCACTAAAGTGTAGGCAGGTTGGGGGAGAGAGATGTGCTTATTACAGTTTTTGTTACTTTATTTGGTATCTCATTTAAGTCTCAAAGGATTATGGTGTAGAAATGGTATTAATATTTTTGGAATTGTGACATATATTTGCTTTTGTATATTTTTATTTAAGCAAATTAAAGTGAACTTTAAAGCACACTGTGACCCAAAATGCGATCCCACTGAGGAGGCCCCCAGTGGGTTGGGACTGGGAGATGGGAAACAGAGGTGCCATCACAAGACTTGCTCATATAACATATCTAATAATTAAGAATAAATAAATTTTAAAAAGTCATTTTTTGCCCAGTAATTGATTTTACTAGCAACTCACTCATGTTATTACATATCCTTTCTAAGATTTCACAGCAATGTCTCTTATTTTCTGTATATTTTTCCTCAAAAAGGATGAGTATCTTGTTCAAAGTGAAATAAGCAGGATCATATACATATATATTTATACATATATATGTGATTTACCACAGTTATTTATATTTAAAAATTCTATTTTCTCTTACACAACACATAGCAAAAGAATGTAATTTTCTTTAATTTTATATTTATTTAGCATCCATGCACATGCAAACCACGTGGCATACACAAAGTGACTGGTGAAAGTATAACTAGAAACACATCTAAAGGCCAATGCAGATCTTTTTTATTGTTTTTATTTCTGAATTGGAAGATTGATGATTAGCTGAGACTTAAATAGAACACAATTCCTTCCTTACATCAAAAAATACAAAACATGAAAAATAAAATGCAAAAGATGTTTAATTTATGTACACGAATATCTTGCAAAGAATAAATTAAAGCCATAAACAATGAATTAGTGTCACATATTATAATAATACAGTGAATCAAAAACCCTTCAATTTAAATACAGAGTTTAGATCTTCATTATGAGATATCTCACAGACAGACTAGAACCTCAGCCTTGGAAATAAGAGAAACCAAAACAAAACAATAGTGATCACTCCTGCCTTACCAAATACCTGAAAATATCTGTCTATTATTTTTTGAATGGGAAATGCATTCCCATAGAGATACAATGTAGAAAGGAAGACTCCAATACTGAATTCTCAGGAAGGGTGGGAACCTAAAGTCACAGGACACCTAGAAGTTTTAAAACCATTTTCCATCATGGAAGAAACAGTTCTTTTCATTTTGTGGGTGAATATAGCAAATGGCCTTAGTTCCCAACAAACACAAACATGTGACATACAGATATTTTAGTATGAGAACTGTCCTTGTTCTTGCTTGGTTTGAACTTCTTAGCTCAAAGAGCTCTTATAATGAAAGTTTGGGTTCTTATATTTCAAATTGTATTATTGGCTTTAAGGTACTGCCTTTATGCATGAGACCTGACATAAGAACTAATTATTGAAAAGAACTTTCTACAATAAATCAGTTATGCATAACCTTTGAGTTATATTAATGAAGGATGCCATAAAATTAGAATAATGACCTTAAAGAAATAGAGATTTAGCTCAGTTTGTAATGTACTTGTCCAGCCTGCATGAAGACCTGAGTTTGATTCCCAGAACCACATAAACCAGATAACATGAGACATAGCCGTAATATTAACTTCTGAGAAGGAGATGCAAGGGAATCAGAAGTTTAAAGCTATCCTTGGCTAAATAGTGAGTTTGAGGCCACCCTTGAATATATGAGCCCCTGTCTTAAAAGGAGTGAATTTAAATATTAATACAATGACATGCACATAATATTAAAAAAACATGAATGAGTATAAATAAAAGCAACAGACTTTCCTTATTTGCAGAGAAATCATAAAGACAATCTCAACTGGAATCATATTTAACATGTTTTGACCTCTATGGAAAAGGCATTTATTACTCCTAACTTTAGCAGTATATGCTCCTAAGTAGGTCATATTTCTTACACCATATCTCTTAGCTGATAAAAGTGATAGGAAATTAATTAAACTGGTTTGACCTTTGGACTTTAGAAAAAAGGAAACAAGATAGCATATTTGATACAATTATATAAAACTTAAGTAAGCAAATGTTCACTGAGTAACCTATTAGAATATGTTTAGTGAAATGGTGGCTTCTCATAAGCATATCACAGAATTAAATGAAAACATAATTACATATCCTTTTGCAAAGACACAAAAATCTGCACAATGTTTTTAAAAGCTATTACTGAAGTGTTTGACTTGTTCTTTGAAAATTAAAACACAGTGTTCAGAAAAAAATGTAATAAAATAGTTGCCTAGAGCACAAGAAAGGTTACTTAGAATTTTTCAAGAAATATAAAAAATGTATTCTTTATGAGCAAAGAGAAAATGCATGTGCTAATATGTAAAATCACAAACCTCAGAGATAGAAATGGTATATTTTGGTACTTCAGAAACTTGTTAAATATATGCCATGTTTTATATTAAGCTTATTAAGTAAAAAGTTTAAAATTTAATATACATATTGTTATTTATATGAGAGAGAGAGGTAGATAGAAAGAGAGAAAATGGGCATGCCAGAGCATCTAGCCACTGCAAATTCCAGATGCATGGGCCACCTTGTGCATCAAGGTCCATGTGGGTACTGGAGAATCCAACTGGGAACTTAGACATTGCAGGCAAGTGCCTTAACAGCTGAGTCATCTTTCCAGCCCTAAGCTTTATAAATATATTTTTTTCTTAAAAGCAGATATCAACTGTAAAACAGTTTTAGTACATCTATGTCCTGTAGTTGTAACATTGACTTCTCATAGTAGTCGAAGTAATGTATAAGGTAGTACTATACAGGTATATGCATTATCAAATATCAAATATCAAATTCCAATATGAGAATATTTTATCATGTGTTAGTTTTTGAGATAAGAAAACAAAAATAGAATTGACCTTCATATAAAGAAAGAAAATGTGGTAAACTTTGTCTCAAATTACAAAACAGAAAAAAATCCCAGAATAAGGCGGATCTACCCTACAAGGTATATAAACAAACATGAATTCTGGTGTAACTTAACAACAATATAAAGAAAGATACCTGAGGTGACTCTGATTTGATGCTTTGTGTGTATATGTGTGAAAGTACAAAGCAAAGGAAGTGTTGTTGCTTGTGCTGAGAATTCTCCAAACCACAGACACAGTCCTCTCAAGACGCTCCCTGTAGATGTTAAAACAGAATGCTATAAAATAATGGCTCTTTGGACACGAATTTTTTTTCTGTATCTTTCTCCCTATAAGTCCCTGTCCATTAATAATAGATTTAAAGTTATTTAGACTCTGGATTAATACTCTGCCCTTTTCCTTCTTTAAGTGAATAGTCCTGTATGATTGTAAATTGATCTATCCAAGAAACCTCGAGTAGTCAAACCAGATAAGGATTCCCAATTCCATATCTATTCTAATGGAAAGTAGAGTGATAGCAGCACTAACATGAAAAATACATTCTTTTCTACAATTTAATTTCTGAATTTTTAATAATCTCCTTAACCATTTCTTACACCAGTGATCACTTTTTTAGTTTAATTTCAATTATGTACTTTATTTGATGGATAGTCCCATTCCCCTTGTGTTATCCTCTTTCAACCCCTCTTCCCTGCCCCCACTCCACTAATCGCCCTCATCAGACCTGCGCCAGGGAGATGGCAATAGATGCTGAGGACAATCCAAACTGATCAAAGCAGAAATTCAGATGTTGCATAGAACACAAAACTAAAGTAGTCTTATACACAGTAAGGCTCAGGGTAGGTACATGGTTGAAGAGGGTCAGAAAGATTTTAAGAGCCACAGGGTGGGAAGGAGTTTTCAGAGGCATTGCTTCCCCACCTCCCAAAGACTGACTGATGCATTAGTTACCTCATGGTGAAAAACAGGGCTTCATTTTCTAAACTTACATTGAATGCTTATTAGCTAATGAGCAGATTAGGAAATCGTTGCATATGTAGAAAATGGAATTTTTTGATTTGTAAAGAATGAAATACTTCATGACATTATTTACAACAAAATGAATGGAACTTTAAGAAAATTGTGTTATATCAAATAAGTCAAACAAAGAAAGACTAGTATCACATCTTATCTCTCTTATGAAAAATAAAAGAAGTTGGCCTGAATGTAGATTAGTAATTACTAGCAACTGGGAAATAAGGATGATAATGGATACATGGTGGCAGGATTTTATCAGTGCATACTATGTTTAATTATTGAACTACCACACTAAACCCCCAGTGATAAATACAATTGTACATGTTAATAAAAATTATAAAATGTAAAATCACATGTCAACCTCTAGTGGAGCATCCTTTTGTATGTCAGTGAATAACAAGTATTAGACAAATCAAGCTAATGAAAGTATTCCCTTTGAAGCAGATAATCCCCATTGCTTTAAAGGCTTCAATATCAAATGGTTTGATCACAATAGAAAACTGATTAATAATGGAGGTCATGGGACAATGGAAAATGAATAGCATAATGAAAAGTAGTGGTCTGGTTCAGGACAACCTATTCCTTCCATGTTTTCTCCTATGGATCAAGGATCCAATAATATGCATGTAATATACTTACATGAGATTTCATATGCATTTTTTCATAAAGATTACTATCTCCTGTCATCATAATATATTTAAAATTATCATTTTTAAAAGTTTGGTTATGTGTCAAATAAATCTGACTTTTGTTAGTTCACCCTTGTAAAATTTTAAAATAAAAAAACGGTTACATAATTAGAAAGGAAGAAACATTCAGGGAAGGATTATTTTCTTTCCTCTTTGCTAAACCCTGATGTTTGCTTCCAGTCACTTGAAGAGTTTGTACTTAGCAAACTCCACAGAGGCCTGTGGGTGAAATTGATTTGGAGAAGAGTATCGCAAATGCCACCCTGAAAACTCTCTTAAGGAATTTCATGGAGATAAATGCTAAAGCCTAAGTACCTTCAGGATTTTCTTTGGGGCGCAATAAGTCAGGACTGTAAGGAGGTAGGTGAGTGAAGCAAATATTTGCTGAATTCTATATTCTCTCAAAAATTCCTCTGTTTAGTAACCTTTTTTAACTTGACAGTGTAGCTGTGTAGTCTAGCTTTTTTTAAAGTGAAATAGGTCTTTTCTGCAATCGTATTATACATATGAATTAAGGCGTCCTCTTATTTATCACAAATACAGCAGGCTACTCCTGATTTATTTGTGATAAATCAGCCAGAAATATGTCTATGCAGGTCAGATTATTACTTTTGTATTTAATTATGGATTCACTTATTTTGTTTAGAGAGAAGCTCCTACCTACTATATAGGTTCAGCTAGCTCTGAAATGGTGAGCCTCTGCCTCCTTCCTGAGTGTTAGGATTATTGACCTGTGTCACAATGTCCATTTTCCAGATCAGATGATTTTGACTTTGCTCTTCAACATTATAAACATATGGTGTTGACTTTATCAGTCAAATACTGCTATTAGAACTCTGCCTTTGAGGATACAGTATTGCCAAGGTCATCTGAATTTTTCCTTATCTGTTAATGACTGCACTTCTGCCTCATAGCCAGTACGATAGAGGTGAACTTTCCAGGATTCTGGGCCTCCATTCACAATTGCATTTCCTAGAATTATAGTTAGTAAAAACTTGTAATGTGCATTAGTAAGAAGTAAATGATAAACTTCCTTGAAAATCCTTCATCCCTAAACATTCATTTTTATATTAAATGAAGCCAGGCCATGTGTATGTAAATCACTCATACTAAGCCACCTTTTTGTTTAACTCAACCAAGCAAATTCTTGACAAATTTCAATTCAACCAGCTGCCTCAAGGAACGTAGAATCCCTGCTTTGTAATTCTATATCAATCTATTTCACTGGAGATAATTTCATGTTATTTCATTGATTAGACCTCTCCCTTGATATCCATCCCTAAACAGGATTCTGGAGTTTTTCTGTGAAAATTAGAAAGCATAAGTGGCTTTTGGTGAGTGAGTGTGCTTCCTCATGTGTCACGCTTTGTACTTTAATTCTCAAGCCTCTGGGTGAGGCTGTTTAGGGTGACAGCCCTCAAAGTGAATAGCTTTCTCTTCACTAAATTTGGGGATTGTTTGTTGGTCTGTAGTGGAAAGTCTAGATCATTATACTTAAAAGCGTCTCAGAAACATCAGCAGGATGTGGTCTTTCCTTTTCTTTCTCTCTTTAGGGAGTCATTCCCCTCTCTTCTGAGAAGGCCCTTCCTAAAGAACTAAGATTTCTGGGGAGAATGCCCTTTTTCAGAAATCCTGACAACATACACTTGACATCAGTACTAACTCTCTAGACGAAGTTCTCACCCAAGGATCCAAATGGGATATATGTTTATATTTAAACAAACCTGAGTCTCGAAGGGGAATTCTTAAACCCTCTCTTGCCTATTTGGGCAAGTGTTAAGGTTTTCTTTAGGAAAGTACTGCTTCCCCTCTATTAAATCCCTCCCTCCTAAATCTCTAAGCAAGAGTAAAATCTTGCTGAACTTTATTCTCTTATCGGTGGATTTCATTTTTCAAATTCATAAAAAAAGAATCCAGGGACATCCCCAAATAATCAGTGTGTTGGCTTAGTCTATTGATGGAAAACTCCAGAATTCTCGTATCAAGAGGATTTGCATTCAAAATAGTTCTTGAAAAAAACTAGAAAAGTTAAGAGTAGACTGAGGAGAATCAACAATGTCATCTATGGAAACTACCTCAAAGATAAACGCAACAGTTTCTCTAAGCAATGCAGAGCTATTTTGTCACTTCTGATGGGAATGGAGAGGATCCTCCCATTGGAAAAGAGGACTGTTCAGAATTTGGGGTTCAGTTTTCTAAGCCTTCTCAGTTTCCCCAACCATCCCCATTTGACCTTCAAGATCCCATCTCTTCCCAAGCAATATTTGTACTTTAACAGCAGCTAATGTAGGAGGCTGAGAATTTATCTTGTGCTGAAATTCAACCAGTTGTAGGATATCATTTGGAAATTGATTCCAGCAATCTTAGCTATAGCTACATGAGATACAAGCCTTCTCAGGATCCCACTGAGGCTCTCTTCCATCTGATAACTTCTTCAAAAGGTTTCAAAGATCATGATCGTTGGCTTTCTTTGGTAGCTTATTGGCAAT
>PVHP010015180.1:12459-37524 GCA_004024765.1 Zapus hudsonius
GTTTTTTTTCTTTCATTTCATTTCAGTAATTTAAATGCCAACTAACTTCCAACTTTTTATCTTCAAAACTTTGATGTGAACATTAACATTATTTAATACATCTTGGTCTTTCAGTGATGAATACACAATCATTAAGTTATGTGTTACTGTCCTTACCTTACAGATAAACTACTGATAAAAAGCTTAATGAATTTTCTTGTAACTTACAGATAGTTTGTAGCAATATTTATTCCAGTTCTAAAAAACACATTATTCTTCTCAAACATGCCTGTATATGTCTCTGCTTGTATACTTGTTTTATTTCTTAGTGTTTGAAATTGAATTACACTTTCTGCAGAACTATCCATGCCTCTGACTACCATTCAGTTATGACAGAAATAGATTAAATAATTTATAACAAAAATATTCTCCCATTGACGTATTACATATTCACAGCTTCATATACATTTAACTCAATATATACTAAATAAATATATATATAATTAAAATTATATATATATATATATATATATATATATATATATATATATATATATATATATATATATATTCAAGGTCTTAACTTGGTTTGGGGTATACTCTCATCAGCATTTCAAAGAATCCCTCAGTGGAGTATGTCATTGAAGTCTAAAGCCTGACAGTCCAGTCTTTCCCAGTGTTGCACAGGAATCGTTGAACACTCACTGAACAGCAGCTGTCAAGAGTGCAATTTCAGAAGTGGCTTTTATTGTCTTTATCAGTTGTTAGACACAGTCACGCCTCATGAAGAACTATCCATATTCCTAATTCATTTATGTGACCCAGATGGTGAATCTAAATGTAATTGCAATATCAGGCTAAATTACCCCATGCTGTTATGGGTCATTCAAACGTGCTCTACAATACACAGTTAACAAGAATAAAGCAATACTGAGTTCAAATGTTTCCTGAAGAAGTGAGCACATGGGGTGCAATTTGGATCAGGATTCACAGAAAATGGTCATTAAAATCACTGTACATTTTGCACGAGTAAGGATTTTGGTTTGGGCCTGTGGTGTTCATGTTACTATGGCAATAACTGTTCTCACTAATCATATCTAATGCATTTCTAATCTATGGGAGTTAATTATACTCACTCACCTTGAAGGGATTTAATTGAGATTTAGCTGTTAATTTCTGTAAGACACTTTCAATTTAAAAATGTAATGTATGATCAAATTATTAATGTATTTATCTTAGAACACGTTAGAAAATATCTGTGTGAAAAGACTTCACATATCCCATAACATCTCTTAGTTGCTGGCTTCTTTGATACTAAAGCTTCCTTGGTCTCCCTTTCAAGTATCTTCAAAAGACAAGTTCTGCATTTTCTTGTCCTTTAATTTATTTCAACTTTGCATTCAATACTTTCATTTATGGTACTTTTATTTATTAAAAGAAAAAGAAGAACACATTTAAAAAAATAAGCTAACCTATTCCATATTGAAGTACAAAATAGGGAACTTAATTTTCTTATTATCTAAGTCTTGATAGAATTTATAACTGTATTTCTTTATTCCACACAAAATAATTTTTTATTTATTAAGTTGCTTGTGATAACTGATAAGTCAAATATTAAAGAGCAATGTATTTGGTACTTAAACAGAATGCCACCTTATCTGTGTCATAACTATGAACACAGATAAAATTAGACTACTATAAGCTCTAAAATTTTGTTAATCTCAGTAATACTTAATATATTAATATTCTCTTAATAAGAATGTCAACTTTTGATTATAGTTTATCTAAAGTATTGATGATATTAGAAGTCTGCTTCATTGATTTGCCAGCCATCATATATAAATCAGTCCTGCTTTGCCAATTCACAGCAATAAGAAATATTAACATGTTTTATGTAATTTATAGTCTATAGTAAAGCAAAGATATTCAAAAATTCTAAAAAGATTACAAAGAGTTGATCTGATTATCTCAGATATTATCATGAAGTGTGTAGACAATGAACTTAATATACTTGAAAAAGCCATGATGGAAATATTCACACACTGTACAAAGTTCATTTTATTTATTTTAAAATATTTATTTATTTATTTAATTTTAAGGAGAGAGAGACAGAGAGAAGAGAGACAGACTGATTGGGCACACCAGAGCCTCCAGCCACTAAAAAGAAACTGCAGGTGCATGTACCACTTTGTGCATCTGGCTTTATGTGGGCACTGGGGAATCAAGCTTGGGTCATTAGGCTTTGCAGGAAAGCACTTGAACCACTGAGCCATCTCTGCAGTCCAAGAAGTTCATTTTACAAAACTCACTTTTCCTGTAAGCCATGTTAGTATTTATTTCTTGCTCATTTATTTTATTGAAGCAGACTTTGTGTTTATTAAATATTTTAAACATTTTATTGAAAAATTCCTTGTTTGTATATATTTTAATCACAGCCCCCTCCTGGGCTCCCCTGCTACTGAAACCCCTTTTCTGAACTACGCCCTCTTCCAGTTTGATGTCTTTTTTTCACTCCTCTACCATGCATGATGAAGTGATGATGGGCCTAATATTGTACAGTCTTGTGTGCATAATGTCTGTGGCTGGGAGGCTTGAATTCAATGCCCATCTCATGTCTGGAATTCAGGGTTCCAAAGCACTCCTTCCCCTCCTCTGCTTCTTAGAGTCTTTCTTTCCCCTTTTCTGAAATGGCATCTGATCCTGACAAGGAATAGATGCATTCTTTAGGGCTTCTTCCCATCCCACTGCTCTGGTATTCTTTTCTTTGTAAATATTTGTTTTGAATTACTTTATTTATATAATTGTTGTTAATAATTAGCAACACTGTAATGAACAAGTCTTATGTTGATACCCCAATTTTCCTTCTCCTTGAGCCAATCCACTGAGGTCCCTCCTCAGTGGAATTACTGGAGCAGTCCTTGGAATGGAGCACTATGAATTGTACATTTTAAAACTCACCCACCAGGGCTCAGGGAATTACGTGGAAGAGGGAGCAAATAGATTGTCAGAGCCATGCTGGGGGAATATTCAGAGGCATTGTGCACTTCAACAACAACAAGAACAAGAAAAAACTAAAGTTGTTACTGCTATAATATTATTTTCCCCCTCTTCCATAAGGCTCCCTGGTATTTTAAAGGGAGTAGTGTATATGTCCTGTTTAGTGCTGAGCAAAAAATAGTCACTTATTGTCAGAAATTTCTCCAGCTATGTATCCCCATTCACCTACGACCACTGAAGAAACAAATTTCTGTGATCAAGGCTTTGAGCAGTCCTAACTCTGGGGCCAAATATGAAGGCAATTTAGAATACAGTTTGACCTGCTGTCTATTTAGCATAACCAGAGTGAAAAGTTGGATCCTGTGGACAATTTCACTTTCCAATCACTGAAAAATTCATCCTGGTCCTGCCATCCTACATAACAGTTAAAAAGAACATTTTTCCTACCCATGCATTTACAGTATACTATTTTCACATTTATTATTATGTCTATCACATTCTTTCTTTTTTAATGTGTTGAAGGCAGTACATTTTCATTGCTCATACACATTGTAGGTCATTTCCAAGGCTCGTGGTTGCCCACCAAAATGAGATGGTAAGACTATATTGATGAGTATCACATATGCTTGGGATGCAGGTCACTGAGAAATCAACCTAGAGTTGAGCAGGAAACATCTTCCCTATTAACCAGGTGACAGAAAGCTGGAAAAAGCTAGAACTCAGACAGCCCTATGGGAGAGAAAAGTCATCAATGATGGTGAACAGGAGTGGACTTTGCATGCTTTAAGACATGTCACCCAGGCCAAATGTGCCAACTAGTGCAGCAGTGGCATGCCTATTGTTGAGGAGAACAATTGCACTGGAATTTGTAATTTCTAATTGCGCTGGAAGCCTGCTCTATGGGATGCCTGGTACTGAAGACCTAGTCAATAACTTAGGGCAGGGGAGGTCATGAACCCTAGGGGAGCGATGCCTACTACTGTCTGGCTAAATACATATATTATGCTCACCACACTGCCTGATAAACACTTTTCTTAAAATGAGCATGCCCATATAATAATGCTGCTCTCACTTTTAGCTAGAGACACCTCTTTCACATGGCGGTAACTAGTGGAATAACTCAAAATATAGTCCCGAGAAGAAATGACAGTGGATTGCTCAGCATTGGGACATCTCTATCACACTTCCTGAGGCTCAGGTTCTATTTCAGAAGAGGTGGCAAAAAGATTATAAGAGCCAAAGCAAGGGTAGGACTGCTTAAAATTCCAGACACAAAATGACCTTGATATTCATGACTTCACAGTGCCTGGTAATACCTACACCAAATGGGAGGAAAAAATGATGACACCAAAAAAATAGAGACTGATTGAGAGGGAGAAGATACAAGAGTTGGTGGGGAGGGAATCATAATGGCTTAATACCTATAAATATTAAAGCTATCAATGAAAATTTAAAAACAAGATGGCTCCTGTTTTCTAATCTAATCTGCTAATAGGTGTCTCTTGATTTGGGAATTGAGACCATTTAGAACTTTCTCTTCTACTCTGTGGCAGGATTTGGGGAGAGTTTTGTCTGTTGGAGACTTTTAAATTTCAAATATCCAAGCTTCTCATCTGCTGCCTGCATTCTCTTAGGAACCTTTCAACTGCAGAGTTGCCTTTCAGTAAAACTGGCTGCTAAGTCTCTTGGCACTTTCCCCTATGGCCAATGCCTGGAGCTTTTCCCAGGGTTTATACCTGAACATTATGATCCTCAATCTTAGCATTCTTGCTTAGTTTTGTTTCTTTGCATTAATGCCTTTGTGGTTTTCTGAACTTTATCATTTTCCTTCTTTGGGATAGCTTCCATTCATTCTTATTTTGATTTTTCTCTCCCCTTCAACAGCTCTTACTGAGGCTGATTTTAAGATTTTACCTGGATGTCTGTCAATTACTGTATTAGATTTTCTCATTTCAATAAGCTAAATTTTTGCTCTAATCATGTGATATTAAGAATCTAAATATTTACCAACTATGTTTATAGTTTATAAAATGTTGTGACACACAGACTATATATATATATATATATATATATATATATATATAGTCTGAGGCCATATAACATATAAAAGTATGTTGATAGGTGATAGGTTGATAAGTAATAGCAAAGCCTGAAAAAGCTGATAAAAATAGGCAGTATGGAATTGAGAGGATATATTTAATCAAGTGCCTTTAACTGCTGAGCCACTTCTCCAAGATCATATCCAAATGCCAAACTAATATATTTAATTTAGTGTTAATTGAAAACCAGGCAAAACAACTAGCTTCATTATAAGCTAAATATAACTGCAGTATAATTAAGGGGAAATTATTTATGATGAAAAATCTTGTAAGGTTGAAAGTTGGTGCATTTTAGAATTAAAAAAAAAAAAACCTATCCATACATGTAACTATGTTGGTCTATTCACCCATCCTTTTATTCAAATACCTATTTGATGAACAGTCTTCCAAATGTTAGGTTTGGGGTCATCTGTACTATTTCCAAATTCTCAAAGCCCATCTGTTTATCTATGTACCTATTCGTCCATCTCCATCTAGCTAGGCATACATAGATAAAATATCATGACTATTTTATTGTAAATTGATGGGCATCTACAAGTGTTTACACACTACAGTTATAATGTTTCAAACATTAGACTTAAGCTAATATATTTAGGTAAAGCTATTTGGCTCTATGTTCTCTCTAGAAGCATCCAGAGAACATAATTATCCCATTAAGATAGTAATGATTGAAGACAAATTTGGCTGTATTCCTTTCATATTCTGCTAATATTGGTACCTCTCACAGGGTCGAAGGACATTTAAGACTATAATCATTGTTCTTATGGGGTTTGTACATATGAAGTGAAAACAGCATTCTTGTGTGACAAACAATACTTCTTCTCTCTCTCTCTCTCTCTCTCTCTCTCTCTCTCTCTCTCTCTCTCTCTCTCACACACACACACACACACACACACACACACACACACACACACGCACACACACATTTTCACAAAAGCTAATCTGTGTTCAACTGAGCATTTAGTTAGCTCAGTTGATAAATTGCTGGTTTCTGTTTGGCCTACAATCATTTCTTTTCAAGGTTCAGACCTCTTGACTCATATGAGTTTGACTCTGGTCCTTATGTAAGCCATCTTTATTACTTAAATCACTGATCTAAACTGGGCCTCTAAAGAGCATTAGAGCATTTGTGCAGATTTTGGTGAGCAGTGTATGCCCTGAAAGCTGTACACTTTATCCAGCCTGTCTATAGAACAGACGATATGTGTTTTTCAATATAATTATATGTATTAACTGTCAAATTAAAGGATAAGTAACATGTATGCTTCTTTCTAAGATTAAATCACTTACTGTTTAAGACCCCTCCTTTTCATGTCTTCATTATCTTAACAATTTTGTCATTTTAAAATATTTAATACATAAACTAACATTTCATTAATAGTGATCAATTATTTCTGCATTATAAGACAAAGTGAATTATCTCTATAGTTTGTACACTATTTTCCATTTTTCAGAATAAACATGTTATTTTGCCATAATTGCACTTCAATTTCCTTTCACTTTTGGCTCCTTTCTTCATGTCATTTTTATAATGGTCATAATGATTAATAAGACGGCAGATGATAGGTGTCTTTTTTGTACTTCAAGTGCTGAAGGGACAATATTATGAAGTCAAACTTTGCTATGTTGATAATATTGTTTTCTCTATAAATGTGCTACTATATTAATTAACAAATATAAGTATGCTGGTAGAATATAACATTTCATTTTTAAAGTATAGTAAATATGTGCATATGCATATACCAAAATTATAACCCAATCTAAAGAATATTTTCTCATCAAGAAGTTTTCATAATGGTATATTTAAATCTTTATGTCTCCCTAAATTTCACAAATTTTCCAAGTTTAGGCATCGTGTATTTATTTTTCCTATCATGACATACAATATATATTCATTCAATCTGTGATATTTCCCTGAATATAATTATGAGTGGCTCATTCATGTTGCCTACTTATATTTCATCATTTTCCATTTAAATAAGTTATGGTATACTATCAAATATCCCACATTATCTATCTTACTGTTCTGTTTCATGGTAAGTTAGTTTGCTTTACATAGACTATACCAAATTTCAATAAAATAATACAATTGGATTTAAATATCTAGAAAAAGAAAACATCTGTTTTTTTTTTCTGTATTTTCATCCCAGCCATACAGTGATGGACTCTGGAAAGTTAGCATTTCTTTTCCTTCTCATTTCTTTTTTCTTCTTTAATTTTCTCTCTGTGTGTGTTATTTATCTGAAAGTAGGATATGAAAAAAATGACATCTCAGAAATGTTTTGTGGACACAAAAAAACATAACAAAATATGTTCCAGATAAAAAGATGACGAAATGCAGGGCTTGCCTAACAGGACCCCAAATGTTTAAGCAAAAATTCTTCTACTCTAGTATAATACATGCATTTAGAAAAACACTTATCCATTTAATTTGCATTTAATGTACTCATCAATGGCTATGCTTGTTTTCTATACACAATGATGTGGAACATAATCAACTATATATTGTGATTTTCATTTGTAAATTGATATGCTGTCTTCTAATGATGTAAAGGTATTAATGCTTAAGAGATATTCTCTCCATTGCTCCCCACTGGGCTCAGAGTGATGGGTCCCCTATCACTCAAGAACCCCTATCAGCTCAAAAACAATGCTGTATTCTTGAAAGGTTAAGCCTCTGTGGAACAAGGGAGCACAGGATAGAACAATTCAGGATAACCTTAAATGGCCTGAACAACAAAGAGAATCCTGCAGGATGAGATCCTAGCAGAAGCCATAGCACACTCTATAGGTTCCCTTTGTGGAAACAACAAAATACATTTGCCTGTGGGCAGGCCTGCAGATTAATAATCTATATCCTTTTTATTCAAGCACTGGATTTTGGAGAATATAAATTTTACAGAAACTTGTCATACTGACTATTCAAGAGCTAGAGATTTTGGGAGGTTAATTTTATGGCTTTAATGTTAATACCTATATGCAAAAGTATTGTAGTAATTTTACCTCACTTATGAGCAAGTGAAATGGGTTAATGAAAATATTATCAAATATATATATGATATATACATATATCAAATATATATATATATATGTATATATATCAAATATATTTCCCTATACTGGCACTTAAATTCATGGCCTGGAATGTAATAGATAAGCACTCTATCAATGAGCTACCTTATAATTATTTCTAGAACTCACAAAATTAACGTGATAAAATTAAAGAGAACTGTGTGTGATAATAGCAGAAATACTTGTAGATAAGTGGCACATAGTAAAATAAAGACAAAGTTTTTCCAGTATAATAAGGCTTTTGTATAATGGGTTTTTTTTATTTGTATATCAACTTTGGTGACAATTGAGAAATAAAAAATTAAAGAGAGAGCGAGAAAGAGAGAGAGAGAATTCTAAATAATTTGGAAAATAAGACAGGTGCCATATACAACATATCTTGTTGGACAATATAGGAGGTATATGGGGCTGGGGACAAGCCTCAGGTGTTAAGACACTTGCTTGCAAAGCCTAATGACCTGGGTTCAATTCCTCAACACTCACTTCAAACCAGATGCTCAAAGTGGCACATACATCTGGAGTTCATTTGCAATAGCTAGAGGCCCTGGCACACCCTCTTTCTGTCTCTATCTCCCTCCTTGAAAATAAATAAATAATTTAATACTTAAAAAATATATAGTAAGTATTGAATGTTTTAATCATATAATTGAACAATCAATTATATGATATTATGAAGTTACTATCTCTTATACCATACTATGGATAATTGAATCCAAACCATTATAATATGACTACTAAGTAGGCTTTTTAAATTTAATTTTTCATAGTACATTTTCATATTACAAATTTTGTCAAACATGATATATTCTCTGTGCATGATAGCAATATAAAACCTAATCATCCAGTGATAAATATACAATGTTCATATTTAGAAAAAAGTATCCTATACAACATCCCATGTGATTTTTTTCTTATTAATGCCTTAGTCTTGTTACCTCTTCATAATTTATTTTTGAATATATTAAAGATAACCTGAAATTACACTTTTATGATACTTATTCATACTTCTTTAAAAAAATTTCTGAAAAGTCCAATGCAACAGAAAAGACCTGTCAGAGTTGCTGTGCCCCAGCCTAGCTGAGTAACCTTGAACTAAGTTTTAGTAACCTTGAACTAAGTTTTAGAAACAAGCAGGGTGTGGGGGCACATACCTTTAATCCTAGCACACCTGTGTCCCCTTAGGCAGAGGTGATAGAAGTGCTAATAAGTTTTGCTGCCTGAGTTCCTGTAGCTGCATTCCTGTTTACTGAGCCCCCTTTGTGTAAGAGATAAGGCAATGCAACCCATCCCTAGATTGTATATAAGGTTGGATGTGAAAATAAAGTTTTGAGATCTGCTTGGACACTTCTCCCGGCTGCGTGTGATTGTCCAGCCGCCGCGCTCACCTTTCCTCCATTGAGCCAGGTCTCCTGCTGGCCAGAGAGACTGAGGCTCATTTAGCAGGGGTCCAGGGACCCGTGAGGTAAGACATCTGGAGAAGCACCAGACAAGAGTGCTGAAATCTCTCATAAACTGTGTCCTGAACTAGGACAATGGAGACTATGTTTTAGTGCATGCATCTGATCTTGGAAGCCAAATTTTTCTTGGCATTGACTTGATGACAGATATATAGAATCACATTTCTTCAGTTATGACTTTAAGAGTGACAGTAAAAGAAATACTTCAAAGTCCATCTTCCTAACAGGTTCAACCTTAGTTGAAAGCTCTCTCCACTGGAATTGAGAAGTTTTAAGATTCCTCCCGGGTCAACAGCACTTCTCATTTACACGAGAATTCTCTGTATCACAGTTGTGTTCAAATCACTGCAAGGAAAGTATATTTCATAGCTGTATCATTTAAATAGCACAAACTAGTCCCCAATACTTCAAGGACTAATGTCTATTATAATGTGTTATTATGTATGATGGTTAACTTTTGATGTCAACTTGATCTTTCAAGTAATCTTAGGTGGGTCTCTGAGGATGGTTACAGGAAGGCAGCCTCTCAGTAGAGGGCAAGATGTAAGGAAGCTCAAAGAAGAAATTCTCTCTTTGACCCTCTTTACTGTTTGCTATTGTGTGTGTGTGGTTTAGGTGATGGGTTTTTCTCTCTGCTCAGACCTGTGAAAGGGGGCTAAACTCTTTCATTGCTATGGAAGTTACCCTCAATCTGTAGTTTAAATAAATATTTTCCTCCCCAAAACTATGCCTGGTTTGAAGATTCATCCCAGCAGTGTGTGGCGGACTAAGACAGATTTGGTACCAGGAGTGGGGTGGTTCAGTGAGATGAATCTGACCATGTGGATTCTGATCTTCTGGAACTTTTGTACTGGAGGAATGGACATGGACTTGGTACTTGCTACTGAAGATGCATTCCAGGGCAATAAGTCAAGTTCTATAGACTATTCTGGTGAGAATTAGAAAATGCTCAGAGCAGAGAGAATTGCATTGGAGGCTTGCATTGTGAACTTTCTAAGGGGAAGGAGAGAGTGCAGGAAATTTTAATAGAAGTGTGTTCCTGGGTAGAGGGGTGGATGCATCCTACTGACCATGCCCAGAGAGTTTGACCAAGGTTAAATTTAGGTAATGGACTGTGTGCTTGGCTATGGATATGGGACTGAGAATTTAAGATTTGAAGTTAGAAAAACCTCAAAGCTAGTTTAACTTATGGGCAGAGACTGTCTTTTGATTATGGCCCAACTGCTTTACATGGAAACAATGGAAAAATGCTTGTGTGTTTCCACCCAGGAAGGACAGAAAGATGGACTGTGCAAACTCTTTAGAAAGGAAATCGCTAAAAGAAAGGAATCTGCTCTTCAAGATCACATCTATTTTGTCCCTGAATTAACAACATGGTTGTATCCTGCATACCTGGTATTGCTTTTGGAAGCATGAAGAATGCATGCATGGAATGGGTTGTGCAAAAGGTTCCAGGTGCTGCTGTTGAGATGCGGTATATGGAACAGAGTGTGGAGTCCCTGATTGGCAAGTGAAGCAATTGGAAGGTGGACCGTGGTGTGGAATGGAGACCCGAAGACATTTTGGACATACCAGGACTTTGCAAGGGCTACCATGGAGCTTGGGATGGAAGTTTCCCCAGGTACTTATCCAAGCTGGAGGGACAGAATTGAAAAAATCCAGAGACTGTCAGTCACCGGTTGTGGTATGGGACTTGATCGGCAGATGTGGATGATTGCTGACATTTGTTGAGCTTGCCTTGGACCTGTCTTTCCTTGTTATGCCTCATAGCATTTAGAAATGTTTGCTCTGTGTCATTATATGTTAAAAACTTGTAAGTTGTTTTGGTTTATAAAACTCTAAATTAAGGAACCTTGCCTGTGTTGGGGGGAGATTATGCATTTCCAGTTGTAAGTGAGATAGTTATATCATGTTAGGTGGAATTATGATCTTGTTACTGTCTTCATTTAGGAATTAAACATGATGTAAGGATATATGGTTTCATGTCAAGTTGACAAGGGGTGGACTGTGATAGTAAATTTTTGATGCCAACTTGACATGTCAAGTAATCTTGGGTGGGTCTCTGAGGATATTTACAGGAAGGCAGCCTCTCAGTAGGGGGCAATATATAAGGAGGCTCAAAGAAGCTAGAAGTAAACATCCATTTCTGTGTGGACAGTGCAGTAAGGAAAGTCCAGAGACTCACGAAACTATTAAGTCTGGAGAAGGGTTGTAAGACCCCACCCTAAGGCTATAAGGAGAAGAAATTCTCTCTTTGCCCCTCCTGCCTGTTTGCTATTGTGTGTGTGGTGTAGGTGATGGGTTTTTCTCTCTGCTCAGACCTGGGAAAGAGGGCCAGACTCTTTGTTACTACGGAACTTCCCCTCAATCTGTAGTTTAACTGAATATTTTCCTCCCCAAAACTGTGCCTGGTTTGAAGATTCATCCCAGTTGTGTGTGACTGACTATGACATGTTTCTGAAGTCTAGGGGAAATTGGTCAAACATTTGATATTTCAATAATTTCATGTACTGTTAATTAGGGCACAATTGTGCTTATTTATATAATTTAATATTTTATATTGAACGACAATTAGATGTTTTCTTGTGTGTGGGGGGATGATATATGCTTGTGTGAATGCAGATGTGTTGCATTTGCTGTTTTAGATTTGTATCTGCTTTTGATATGGGTGATGTTTATCAAAGTCATGTCTTCATGCTGGCATAGTAACTGCTCTTTCCTGCTGAGCAATATCTCCATCTCCAGCAATTAGTATTTTTTTCTTTTAATTAAAAATGTATTTATTATACCTCAGTAATTTCTGGGCAAGATTGAAGAAGATGTAAACTTGTTACCATGTTTAGAAAGGGAAACATTATTTATCTAGTGGATTAATATTTTCTTCCTCCCATAGGATAGTTTTCTTTGTGGAGCCCCTTGAGTTTGGATGGAGGTAAAGGTTTTGTTTAGTTCATGATTTATGGATAGAGCACAGTGTTTTCAGGCTAGTTTTTTTTTTTGACAATGTGTGACATTGAAAATATATGCCAACATTCTAGTACACATAATCACAAACATTGCATGCAAGGTAATATAATGTGTACCTGATTCTCCTGAAACTGGGCAATTAATGCAAACCTTAAAGCAGTTAGCTTAAAAACTGTTATTTTAACATAATAGTCTATCCTGGCTGATTCTCTGCCTGCATAATGGAAACACCCTCCAATGAAAAGCACTGGTTGGAATATCAGCAGTAAGCAGTGAAGGTCATTCAGCAGGATATCATCTGTGTTGTACAGCTAAAAAATAATTAGACAAAAGGTCACCTGTGATAACATGGAAGGTGGTTAACAAATCAGTGAACTCTTGCCTCCTAGGAAAAGGATTGGAAAGAGAAAGTTAATTGTATTTATTGATTGATTGTTGTTAACTGAATCTGGAAAAGAATTGCAAGCTTTAAGTGAGTCATACAGAAATCAATGAAGGAAAAAAGTTGTAATTTTTTAAAATGTAAAGGTGATATAAGGAGTTTACAAATTATAGAATATTGCCTTTGAAAAAGAACAGCTTTCTCTTCATAAAAAATAAACCTGAGGGCTGGAGAGATGGGTCAAGTGATTAATGGCACCTGCTTACATGGCCTGATGGTCCTAATTTGATTCTCTAGTAACCAGATTCAAAAAGTGGCACATGCATCTGAAGTTTGTATTCAGTGGCAAGAGGCCCTGAAATTCTCTTGTTCTGTATCCTCTCACTCCCACCCCTGCCTCTGTTCTCCTCTTATCTTCTCCTGCCATCTCATCTCTGACTCTTTCTCTCTTGCTCTCTCTTTCTCTTTCTCTCTATCACCTTGCAAATAAATAAATAAATAGTTAATTAAAAATTAAAAATGAATCTGAGAAGAAATTTCCATGTAAGGGAAACAAATATTAAATAAAGGACTGGATTTTACACTATGAAGTATAAAATCAGTAACTCCAACTGTCAATACATCTGAGAAGAATGAGGAAGACTACATATAATATACTCAAATATGGTTAAGATGACCTAGATAATATCCTCTGATTGACTAAATTTTAAAAAGTTAGATGGATTTTGTCTCAGCTCTCTAGTCTTCTGATCTTCCTAATGTTCTTTTCAACACAATTTAGAATAGTTGCAATGGCAAATTTTATCTCTGCCCCTTTGGGAAGCATCATTCATCTTATCAGTTTTCTGAGACAGATTGTCTTCATCAAGAACTGCAGATCAACTGTTTGAAATTCAGTCACAAGAATTAGTGGCTCTTTCATCTAAACCACCTGGGAGAATAGGCTTAACTTTGACAAGTACCAGCTAGCAAACACTGATGTTCCATTGCACTCATGCTTTCTCTTCCACCTCCTCCAAGAATGTTATGCTTCCAACTTTATCACCTTCTACTTCAAAACAGAACAGTACCTCTATCCTATTATAATAATCTTAAATAAATTTCCACATCCGATTTGTCTTGCAATTTTTCTTTGGAAATTGTAAATAAAAAGTAAGATAAAAGTTTAACAACAACAAAAATATAAAATGATGAAAAAGAGCTCAGTGTAACCTCCACTTAAGAATTAACAAGCAGGGTATCTATCCAATTTAACATGCAAAGTCAATGTTAAATTGACTCAGTCTCAGAATAAGATGCATTGACAATTTTAAATACTAAAAAGTACCCGGTTGACTTCTTGGATGGCCAAGAATTTCAGTGAAATTATATAGGTAAGTCATAGGCAAGTATGTAATTTTTCAGCCATAAGTAGAAAAAAACTCTGTCATGTAGCCAATTGAATGAAATGGAATCAGTGAATACTGCATTAAGTAAAATAAGCTATATACAGAAACACATGTGCCCTATACTCTATTTCATATGTGTAGGTTAGAAAATTATCAATCAGAATGTAAATCATTTATCACCAGGGTTTGAGAAGGGGTAGGAGGAGAGTGGGTAAAGAGAGGTCAGATTTGATCAGTGTGTGTACATGCATAGAAATAGTAATATCACCTTGAATCCCATTAACATATTCAATTAATATATACTAATAAATATAAAATACAAATATGTTGATATTCCAAATGTGAAATTAAAAAGAGCGATTATTTTGAAAAGTAGAAAATAATAAAATGGAAAAAATCAGTATGTGTGCGTTATATCACTTTGATGTTAAAAATTCTATTAACAAATTGAATCATAATTTATTTGCCAAAGTTGATCAATCAATAGATTTCTTCAAACCATATGTGGTAGCATTAGTCAAATTTGTAAATAATGTTGAAATTAAATTCATTGTAGCTACAGAGTCTAACTAAAATATGCAAAAGCTATGTGTTATAATTTGATCCAGGTATCCCCAGCAAACAAATGAATGTGTTCTTAATGATCGATCCCCAGGTGATAGAAGTTTAGATATTATAACCTCTCTAGAGCTGTGTTGTTGAGGGCGAGCTTATGGGGGTTATAAGCCAGCTACCCCTTACCAGTATTTGCCACACCTTCCAACCATTGTGTGAAATGCTGTGGCAGAGGTGATATCTACCCATCTGTTCATGCCATCATTTTCCCTGCCATGATGGTCTCCCCTTAAGTCTATAAGCCAAATAAACCCATTCCTCCACAAGCTGCTTTTGCTTGGGTTCTTTCTGTGCAGCAACTATAAAGCTGAATACAACACTATGATATATTTTAGCCCTTGACTTTATTTATGGAAACAAAGATTCTTTCTGCAAGAGCAGCATTCACATACCAATTTTGGCCCATCAGTGGTTGTTTTCATGAAAAGATTTCCCTATTATTAAAAAAAGAAGAAGAGTAGGAAGGATGGAAGAGGAAAAGAAAGGAGATCCTGATGCATCCACAACAAAATGTTATCACAGAGAAATATTGACTGGTATGTAAATTTGGCAAAACTGAGAGATAAACATTTATCTTTCTGAAGAAGTAATATTTAAAGAGTTTCTGGTGCATAACATCACATGGATCAACACACCAAGTGATATGAAAAAGAACATTACCTATAGGCCAGAACTATTTAATGGAGTACAGCCAAAAGAAACATAGCAGAGGAGATTATTACTAAAAGAGGAAAGACATAGAGTGAAACCAGGGCTCTTGACACCAAAGAGACCTAGATTAGTCAAGCATATTATAGACAGGGGTAGTGACAACAGAGAGCAGATTTTCAACTATGATCTTCAGATTTCAAGTTGCTGATACCATTAAATTTTTCTTCAGAAGTATTAAAATACAACAGACTATAAAACATCTGTCATATTTATGCCACAGATGGAATTTTAAATGAATATACATTGAGAACCAAAATCTTGAGTGTAGGTACCACACAATAAAACAACTGTTTTAGAAAAGTTTCCCCTAAAGTAAAAGTTACAAAGAGTTTTATTGAAATATGTAGACATTGTAGAGAGGGAATAGTGGGTAGTATTCAATAACAAAATGAGAGGTATTAGAGAGAGGTATGGCCACCCAAATATCTGTCTATGTGGTTGGATATGCTACTTTAAAGTAAATAAAATATTGGGATGGAGAGATGGCTCAGCAGTGAGGTGTGCTTCAGGGGCAGGCATGAGGGCTGGAGCAGACCTGAGATTGTCTAAGTTAAAACCTCTAATGTTGGGCCACAGCCTAACTGAGTCATATTAAGCTAAGTATTAGAATATGGAATAAAGCCAGGCGTGGTGGCACACGCCTTTAATTACAACACACTTTTAATCCCAGGAGGCAGAAGTAGTAGCTGATAAGCCTTGATCCTGTTTGTTGATACTTTGCTGTACTCTGCTGATTGGCTCCTGCCAAAAGGTTGGAATCTTATTGCTTGAGAGAAATAGGCTGAACAATGCAGCCTCAGGTTATAAAAGGGTTTTGGGTGCTGGAGTAAAATGATATTTGCCAGACATTTCTCACAGTCGCATGTATCTGTCCAACTGTACACCTCACCTCTTCCCCGATCGAGCTCTTTCTCCTGCTGGCTGGCAAGACTTAGGCTATCCGCAGGGGGACAGGGGACCATGTGTCATGCGTTAGGACATGGGCCAATGCTTCATCACATACACATCCATACACTTGAGTATACCACACACAGCATATCACACATGCAAATAAATGCATATAAATAAATAAAACATTACCAGCTTGTGATTACTTTTATGAGGCCACTAGGTTTATTAGGCATTGGCAAATTCCACAATATATCAAATAATCATCATGGGTTTTTTTCTCCATTTTTTCAGTTCAACAAGGAAGAGTTGGAGGCCACATTTTGAATTTGAATATGGGCTGGAGAGATGGCTTAGTGGTAAAGGATTCTTGCTCAAGTCTTTACATTATGTTGCATGCAAAGAATATGCATACTAGTGACTCATGTCCTCAGAGAGTAAAATATCTATAGAATTATGGATGTTCCCAATTTCATTGATTGTTTTTATATAGTCACCAAGATATTTCTCTCACAGCAGTATGCTAGTAGTAAAATGATTATTTGTTAAATGTTTGCTTTTCCTATATCCATTTTTTTTTGGCTTTTAGGAATGCTGATCTAACTGAAAATTAAAGTGAGGCAAGATATGGATTCCCCCCATCAAATCTAGAATATTGGATGGAGCACAAGAACCCAGTGTAGACATGGTCACATAGGCATAAGCTGTGCATCTGTGAAGCATATGATGGCAAAGAATTAAAACACACACACACACACAAGTTGAAATTAGATTTTTATAGATGCTATTGCTGGATAATCATAGAGTCCTCATAGGCCTTTTTTTTTCTGTTTTGCTTTTGTCTTTTTGATTCTTACCTGGCAGTGAAATCTTACCAGGTGATCATTCCATTTTGTTGCCAACAAATAAGACTCATAAATGAATATGAACTAATTTTCTATAATAAAGAACCAGTGTTACAAGACCTGCATAACTAAAAAAAAAACTGGGGCTGGAGAGATGGCTTAGTGGTTAAGGCACTTGCCTCTAGTGCCTAAGCCCCTGGTTCAATTCCCTAGTACCAGTACCAAAATATACCAAACCCGCAAGATGGTGGCCCTGGTTCTTTCTCTCTCTCTCTCTCTCTCTCTCTCTCTCTCTCTCTCTCTCTCTCTCTCTCTCTCTCTCTCTCTCTTTCTCTCTCTCTCTGTGTATCTCTCTGCTTGAAGATGAATAAATAAAATATTTTAAAAAAACTATTCATGAAGACATGAAGTTCCTCTTGTCTGTGTCAGAAGTATTACTATAAAGCTTCTTGTGTCAAACTCTATCCACCAGTGTGTGGTGGTAACAGAAAATGATGGAATTTTTAAGGAGTTAGGCTGAGTGGGAGAAAGTGACATCATTTAGTGGGTGCCCTTGAGGGGATAATGAAACTCTCATCCCTCCCCTTTGCATGTTGTTACTGAGGTGGGCAATGTCTCTGGTTACTCTCCTCCAGCATGGCTCTTACAATCTTTCTGCCCCCTCTTCTGTGTTCCCTGAGTGATGGTGGGCGAGTGTTAAGGCTGCTTTATTATTGAGGTCTTAGGTGCCTCTCTACTTCTGCTTTAGGTTGTGTTGAAAATCATTGGTGCCTGTGTCACTGGCTTATCTTGGGTTGACTGATTGGCTGTGATTATAGGTCTCTTGCTTATCCCGCCACTCTCTGTGGCATTCCAAGTGGATCCTCTGCAGCAGGCCTGTGGTGTCTCATCTCTTAACAGGATATCAGCTATTAGCCTGAGGCTTGATGGTAGGATTGGAAGAGCCAAAGGTAAACTGAGATACACATTTCTGTATAATAAAACTAAAAATGACAAAAAAATGTGCTGGGGTAATGTTGTATTATTGATTTTGCCTTTTAAAGGACATTCCAATTTCATCTGATTCTCAAACTTACCTCTTTTTTGGAATCATGTGGAGTTTATTTTATGACAAAATTCTAGGCTAATGTTTAAAATACTTTCTCTAAAGTATTCAAAATTTGTATGGAGAAATCTTATTATAATGCTGGGCTGAGAAAATTGGACACAGATTATTAGACTGAGGGCAATATATGGCTGAATTACAATTCTTACTTTTACAGACATAGTTCCTCTCTTTCATATTAATAGAATTACTAATGAGTATAATATGAAATATTTTGATAATGCGTTCCTCTTATAACTCACAGCCTAATAACTATTATCATAGTACAACATTAAATTTATATGACAGTGATGAATATATATTATTAAAAATAATTTATATGACATTAGGTTCTGCTTATCAACCAAGAGAATAATTTGCCTTACAGTCTGAGATACAGCTAAAACCTCGAGTGAAGATAAAGCAATAAAAGCATGTTGTTCTTCCCACATATCACAAGGAATGAGAATTTCTCTAGCTATTCTTCATTCGCCTTCCAATTTTTGATTTTCCCATCAAAAAATTGAAACAACATCTAGAGTGTCAATTGAAATTAAATTGAAAAAAGAAACAAGCGCATTCTCTCTTCTCAAAAAGAAGTTGTAACTTTTATACAGTTTTATGCTATTTCTGCTGAACTGAAAAATATTACTTTTAAAAATAGCTTATTTAATATCTTACTTAATGTGTAAAATATTAGCTGAAAACATAAAATATTAAAATTAATATATTACCCCTTGATTTGTCTGATAAAAATTAAGAAGAATCACTATATTGACAACAATTCCATTATAAAATGTCTCTGAGGGTAGATATAATGATGAAATTAGTTGGTATTATTCTCTAAAATGAATATATCTATATGACATGCATATATATATATATGGTCACACATGCATACATACATATTAGAACTCTTTTCTGACTTGTAAAGCAACTGACATCTGTAATTTCAGCACTTGTAAGGCATGGGCAAAAGAATCCCTTGAAGTTCCAGAATAGCTTAAATTAGAGTGAGATCTTGTTTCAAGAAAATTTATTCAGTATTAGATATTGAAGAAAATTCCAAAATAGTTTTCATTCCTATATATTTAATATATATGATATATATCACAAGTTATCTAACAAAACACATAAGATTATTTTGCCAATAAATATGTATGCTAAAACATATACAGAACCTCCCAGTAGTTGATTTCACTCATTATAAAATGTACCAAAATGTGTTGGAAAAACTAATATTTTCTATTGGCTATCTTAGCTTGTTGAAGAAAATTTTTATTTATAATTATGATATAGCATATGACCAAAAGTTTATTATTAACTAAAATAATCATATATTTAATATCATAACACTAAAAACGTGAAATTCTAATGTATGTGTTATCTAGCAAAATGTAGCCCTACTTTTATAAAAGAACTACAGATGTTTTAGCCAATAAGAAAGATAAACAGTAATATTGCTATAGTTCAATATTATATAAAATCCAAATGTTAAATGAAGAGGAAAGATAAAATGAAGAGTATTCATTAGTATGCTATGCTAGTAGTATGAAATTGCTAAGTAAAGTTGAGCTCACATGAACTCGGTATTTGTTGGAAATGAAAAACACAGAATGAGAAAGTTTAAATTTGTATAATAATGTTAGTGCTACATGAAATAAGATCCTACAGAAAAAAGTAGGAATCTGGATAATGTTCAGGCTTTAGAAAGAGACCAACCACTTGCTAAATATTTGTTAAAATAGGGCAATATTATTTCCATATTGGTTGAATAAAGTTTTAGTGGTCAATATGGAAGGATTTTGAAAATAATTTATCTAATTGTAATAAGAATTTTATTTAGTTTTTAACACATTTAAAGTTTTCCCTATTATAGTAATCTCCACATAATTATGTAAATGCATAATATTTCTGTTTTAAAGTCTATTTTTTGGATTAGGATGATGCTAAGTTTTTGTTTTTGTTTTTGTTTTTTTACATTTGTTTGGAAAATCATTTCCCATCCTTTCACCCTAAGGAGATTTCTGTATTTTGAGGTGAGGTGCATTTCTTGAAGGCATCAAATGGAAGGATTTTTTTTTCTTATCCAACCTGCTAATCTGTGGGGTTTTTTTTATAGGAGAGTTATGTCCATTTATATTCAGAGTTATCACTGTGAGGCTTGCTTTAGACACTGACAAGGTGAAGGGTTCATGGGTTGATGCCTCACCTCTTGTTAGTAGCACAATAATTTTGATTACTCTGCTCACCCTCTTTAGACTCCTGAGATTGGTTACTTGTCTCTTTCGTGTGGAATACCACCCATAGTATCCTCTGTAAGTTTGACTCTGTATTTATATAATCGTAGAGCTGGCTTTTATAATGGAACACCTTAAATTCTCCATTTAAGGGCTGCAGAGATGGCTAAGCAGTTAAGGCACTTGCCTCCTGTGTCTAAGGCCCTGTGTTCTATTCCCCAGTACCCACATAAGCCAGACACAGAAGTTGGTGGCCCTAGCATACATACTCTGTCTGTCTGTCTGTCTGTCTGTCTGTCTGTCTGTCTGTCTCTCTCTCTCTCTCTCTCTCTCTCTCTCTCTCTCTGTATCTCTGCTTGAAAATGAACAGATAAAATATTTTTAAAATTCTCCATTTAATATGAGGGATAGGGTTTTCTTATTACTGAATTTTAAGAATTCTTCATATATGCATATTAAACAACTCTATCTTCCGAAAAATTAACCCAGTCTATGATATACTTTCCCATCTATTAACTGTCTATCAGAACAAATTTTTCGTTTTTTAACTTCAATGAAATCTGGCTTATCAATTGTGTCTTTCGGGTAGTTCATGGGGTGCTCTGTCTAAAATGTCAGCACCCTAACAATGCCAGTTTTTTGTTTTTTTTTTTTTACAGTGTCATAGTTGTTCCACTTCATATGATATGTCACGATGGTTTCATCTTGGAACCCAGCACTGCTAGGTCTTTTCAGAACTATTGGAGATCTTGTAGTTTGTGCTTTTTGGTGTTGGTCTATCTCTCTACTGTGATGCATGCTGATCCAGCTTTTTCTGCCATAGATGGAACTTACCCATGATCTGTAAGTGTGATGGTTAGGTTTTGTTGTCAACTTGATCTTTTAATTATCTTGGGTGGGTCTCTGAGGATGTTTACAGAAAGGCAGCCTCTCTGTAGGGGGCAGGATGTAAAGAAGCTCAAAGAAGCTAAAGTAAACATCCTTTCCTGTGTGGGCAGTGCAATAAGGAAATTCAAGAGACTCAGGAAGCCATTAAGTCTGGGAAAGGGTTGTAAGACCCCATCCTAAGACTATATAAAGGGGAAGAAATTTTCTTCTTGGCCCCCCTGCCTGTTCCCTATTCTGTGTGTGTGTGTGGTGTAGATGATGGGTTTTTCTCTCTGCTTTGACCTGTGAAAGAGGACCAGCTTCTTTCACTTTTATGAGACTTCCCCTGGATCTGTAGCTTGAATAAATACTTTCCCCCCTCAACTGTGCCTGGTTTAAAGATTCATCTCAGTGGCATGTGGCTGACTATGACAGTAAACATGAAATACACACATTCCTCCTCTTAGCTGTGTCTGGTTTGGTGTTTGTCCCATCAACCTGGAGCTGAATGCAGCTGTCTATTTGATGTCAGAAATTTGGAAATTGCTGTAGTAAATCTCACCTTTGTTAGAATTGGGCTACTGGCCTGAAGGCTGGCTGAGTTCTGTTTACCATGCCCATTTATACCAAGGTCGAATTTAGAAGTAATGAACTAGTGTGGCTGTCCAAATTCATGGAACTGAAAGATGTATGGTTAATCAGAGGAAAATTTTAAGCAAGTTTAAAGTTATAGACGTTTGATTTCACGTGGGTTCATACTCTTTTTGCAATGCATTTTTATAATGGAAATGTTTACTCTGTGCCATTTTGTGTTTGAAGCATGTAATCTATTTAGATTTTATAGGATTTACAGATAAGAGGCATTCCTAAATTTCAAATGAGATGGGTCTCAGAAACAATCTTAAATTTGGGAAAGGTTATGGTGACCTTTAAATTTAGACCAAATGAATTTACATTGTGGTCATGAGTCTATGGGGGCCAGGGTCAGAATGTAGTAGTTGGAATATAATAGTTTAAATGCATGGCTCCATAGACATAGATGTTTTACTAAAGTTGAGATTACAACTTCAGCCCTTATCAGGCAGATTTCTGCTAGAGAGGGTGTGACACTGTGCAAACATATGAGTCCAATGCTAAGGTGTGCTTGAGGGTGGTCTTATGAGGTGTGATCAGAGAAATTTGAGCTTTGGTGGTTTGTACTGGTTAGTGTTGGTCTGTCCTCTCTCTCTCTCTCTCTCTCTCTCTCTCTCTCTCTCTCTCTCTCTCTCTCTCTCTCTCTCTCTCTCTCTGTCTCTCCTCTCTCTATTGTTGTGCATGGTGTAGTGAGTGACCTTTTTCTGTCATTGATGGAACTTCCCCTGGATCTGTGAGCCCTAAATAAATCCTTTCCTCCCATAAACTTTGATTGGTTAGATGTTTGACCTAGCACTACGGACCAGACTGAAACAGTATGTCTATTTTTGAAACATATTTGTGTTTACTCATACATAATTTATAGATGCATCTTTTTTTACCCATGTATTTAGGCTTTTTCCACCTATTTTTATCTTTTTGGCTATTAGTTCTATGGGTTAAAAACATTCGTTTTTATAATTACTTAATACTCTGAGTTCATTCTTTATATCATTTGCAACCTTCACTTTCTTTTTCTTTTCTTTTTTTTTTTTTTTGTATCTTTGTTTTCTTTTGGTTTTTCAAGGTAGAGTCTTGCTGTAGCCCAGATGGACTTGGAATCATTATGTAGTCTCAGGCTGACCTCTAATTCATGGCAATCCTCCTTCTTGTGCCAGAGCTTATAACTAATGTATAAGATACAGTTGTTTAATGATTCATTTATAGAAATCAATAGGTCTATTTGACAGTGCTATCCAATTGTCTTATTTGTCTACTATGTTTTCTAGATTTGTCATTTATTTTAGAGGTTTTTTAATATCCCAAACTTTAATAGTTATCTTTTCTTCTAGTTCATATTACAGTTGTAGCACTTTTGCTTTAATAATTTGGTACTTATTATTAGGCACATACATATTAAATTATTTTAAATATTCTAGTGGAATTTACCTTTTCATTGTCTTTGAATGCCTTTTCTTTGCCTGACAATATTTTTTTTCTGAAATTCAAGGTTTGACATTAATATAATGGTATCTTTTTTGATAATGTTGATGTCATGTTGATGCAGGATTTTGGGGTTCAGGAGGGTTCCTCTAAGTTTATGAGCCCTGATTGGGTGTTCTGTTTTATCTTTAACACATAATATAAAAAGATAAATTCAAGAAGGACAAATAATGAATTATTTGTTTATTTAGGGAGAAATAACAAATTGTGGCATTTATTTATGGAGAAATCATAAATTGTAAGGTTTATTTAAGGGATAATGGCATCTAGGAAAGAAGGCTAGGGCTGGAGATATGGCTCAGCGGATAAGGCACTTGCCTCCAGTGCCTAAGGCCCTGGGTTCAATTCCCCAGGACCCATATAAGCCAGACCCACAAGGTGGTGGCCTTGGTGTTCTCTCTCTCTCTCTCTCTCTCTCTCTCTCTCTCTCTCTCTCTCTCTCTCTCCTTGAAAATTAATAAATAAAAATATTTAAAGAAAGAAAGAAGGCTAAAATAGTGTTATAAACACATGGGAAGTAGGAAACATGCTCTCATGTGGAAAATACTATGTAGTTTATCAGGTTCATGTAAGAAAAACTGAAGTTTTAGGAAAAGACTAGAGTAGAGCTACAAGCATGTATAGGGGAGTTAAACTGAGACTAATGTATTCCACAAGCATATGATGGATAGTTCATAAAGCTCATTTAAGAGAAACTGAGACTTTCAAGTAGAGAGTGTCTATACAGGAAGACTTAGAAGGAACACACATGACATTTCTCATGTGCTTTCTGCTAAGGGAAATTAAGAGGAAAACAGGTAAGGCCAAAGGAAAAACAAGAGGAAAAATATTAAAGAGAACATGAAATTCAGAGGAGAAATAAGGAATGAAGAGAGTTCTACTTATGCTTATGCAGACTTTAAAGAAATTCCACAATTATCAGGCCTAGAGTAAATGAAAGCACCCACATGGTGGATATGGGATGTAAGGCAAATAAAAACGTGGTAGATTGTGAGACCAGAGGAAAACCATACATGTAATCAAAGTGAGAAGGTACCCCAAACTATGAAGCATAGGAAAGCAGAAAAGTTTCACCAGATTAAGAAACTATTTTATGTTCTACCCCACCACCCAACTGTGCATGATGGGGTTAGAGGCCAAACTCACATGTATCCCTGCAACCTGAGCCAAGAGAGGTAGGCAGACAGCCACAGAGAGAAAGTTATTCAGATGAAGGAGCAGTGCTATGTTTTCCCCTCATGCAAACAGGCTGGGTGAGGGGGGAAGCCAGGATCAAATGTATACCTATGGCCCAAGCATAGAGAGCAGACAGGGGCCACACAGAGAAAAAGTTATTCAGATGAAGAAGCAGTGCTTTGG
>PVHP010015181.1:0-17500 GCA_004024765.1 Zapus hudsonius
CAGCATCTCCCCAACCCTTTAGTTGGTGATATGAAATGCTATCAATCTTTCATTCTCTCTGGGTCTGTGTTTCATTCCATGCTAGCCATGATCTGTAGGAAAGACTTTGACCACACCTGACTTGTGCATTGATTTTCCAGGACTGCTCAGGTATACAGTCCCTTCAGAGTTTTTGCTGGCATCTTGGATAAGTCTCTTTCAGAACAACCCTTTCCTTTTCTTGATGTGATGTTTGCAAGAAAGGTTTCTTGTTCATTTGCGGGTGAAATGTAAGAAAGCATGTTGGTTATTACATTTGCCTAGCATACAGAAATTTAAAACTTTTTGATGAGACTCTTTTTGCCATTAAAGAAACATTCCCTATCATAATCTTGGCAAAATCCTTCATCTATGACTGCAGAGTTAGGGAAATCTCAATCTTTCGTATAGGTTCAATGTTTTCTGTAGGCAGGGATAAAGGATTTTCTTCCTCCATATATGGTCTTTTCAGGCCATTAAAATACTGTTCAGTGGCCTAAAGTAGTAATTTACTCAATATACCCTAGTGGCCTAGAAAATACCAGAGCACTCTCCTAAAATATCAGTGAGGTACATATGGTATAATGAGATATCTGTCTCAATAGATAGTAAAAATAAACTTCAGTTAGAGTGCCTATTTCTTGATATACTTAATTTTCTGTTTATAGAAATCCTATATTTTGAAAAAGCTTTTTGAATATTATTAAATATTATGTTATATTATTTAGAAATCATTCAAAATGTATGACCAAGTTCTTGCTTCTTAAATCAATTCAAATTCATTTTGAAAATTAAAAAGAACATGGATTAAAAACAAGCTGGAGGTTATTCTTAAGATTATGCAACTGTTATTTATTAATATTAATGGAAAATTTCCCAAATAATCATCTTAGGCTCATAATGGTTCAATATCTTTATTATGAATCTAGAGAGTGAAATCCTATAATGCCATAAAGGAGTGAACAAATTCTACACTCTTGAAATCTTCAATGAGGTTAAAATGAAAGTCTTTGAGGAGACCAAAGAGAATAAGTGGGAGCAGAGAAAAAGTAAACTTTAAAAGTAAAAAAAAAATAACTTTAAAAGTAAAAAAAAAACTGATTATTACTGTTCACTCTTCTCTAATGCATTAATTTGAATGGAAAGAAGCAGCAAAACATGTGCAAACATGAGATTAACTTATAATTAGCTAATGACCTCTAATAATAATGACACAAGACCTAATAAAAATAGTGATAATTAAAATAGTTAATAATAGCATCTATTGAATCCTTCTCTTTATCAGACATTGTATTGAAAATGTCCATGCATTATCGCCCATAATCCTCCCTCTAATATATCTCACCATTTTATTTTTTTAAATATTTTTGTATACATTCATTTCTATACAAGAAGACTGAAAGAGAGGAAGCAAGAGACGGAGGGAGGTATGCCAGGACCCTTTGCTGCTGCAAACTCCAGACTCATGCACCACTTTGTGAACCTAGCTTTCCATGTGCACTGGAGATTTGAGCCCCATGTCTGTTGGCTTTGCAAGCAAGCAATATGAAACACTGAGCAATATCCCAAGCTCTGTTATCACCATTTTAAAGAAGAGAAAATCCAGTTAGAAAAAGTGAAAATTGTTCATGAGCATAGAATATGGTTGTAATGGAATTGAAATTCAGCTTTGGAATTTTATGACTTTCTGAGACTTTACTATTTCCTGTTCACACAAATTTTTCAAGGGTCCTTAGTTATTAACAATAATTTTAAATTAAAATGTAGGACTGAAGAGATTATTCAGCAGTTAAAGTCACTTACCTGCAAAGCCTGATGGCCTGGACATGATTCCCCAGTACCCATGTAAAGCCAGATACACAAAGTGGCACATGCATGTGGAGTTCTTTTGCAGTGGCAGAAGGTTCTAGTACACTCACTCTTTCTCTCTATCTTCCTCTTTCTCTCTGTCTCCGCAAACAAATAAATATCTAAATTAACATGTGTAGGTCTGCTATGAATATACAGTTGTTCAATTAACACATCATTAAAGGATGTCGACTATGCACTGGGCAGAATGCTGAGTCTGGAAATACCAGGATGCATTATCATCTAGGACTTTGTGGTACACTGAGCAATAATGTTATGCCAACAGATATTTACTTCAAAAAGTAATAAAACATACTTGGTAATACTCTCCTCAGTCCCATAACTAAACATCAGCAGTTTTCTAATCATTTATATACATCAGCAGTTTTGTAATCTTTTATCATTTTTATTGCTAAAATCCTAGGGTAAACCAAAAATCAATGTGTCATGTAGTATGCAAAAAAGAGATACAATCAGCCTACTTTCCAGTGACTTTGATACAGGACAAGCAGATGCAGAAATGTACAGGTGACAGCCTGGGCAGTAGTGGAGTGCCCAGTCCTAAACAGAGTCTGCAGTGACAGTGTGAGAATTTAAGATTTACCTAACTCTGACAAGAAATTCATAAGGAGTCTCGTTTAGGGAAGAGAAAACTTACCTTGTCAAATGTGGAAGGACAGACACGGTGTTCTCGGATAGGTGGAACAGAGATTAGAAGTGATACCACTAAAATGGAATGCATAGGGAAGATTGCCTAAAATCTTGGAGGACTTTATGTTGAATTTGGAAACTCTCCTTATAGAAAACTTGATTTTTTTTAATGAAAGGAAGGATGTGTAAATGTGAAATAATTCATTGAACAAAAAGTCACCACAATATTTTAAGTATTTATATAAGTTGTATTTCATGTGACTGTTTTTTTTTTTTGTTCTGTTTTTGTTTTCTCTTTTCAAAATCTTTGTTTCCTTTATTCTCTTTGACATGCCCTTTCTTGTTAACAGTGTCACATACCCACTTTTCCCTCTGGTGTCTTACTAGCTGCCCATCTATGTTTTGTCTTTGGCTACTTTAGGTTTATACAGTAAACTTACACTGTCTATTGGCCGCCCCCTCCCCATTTATCTCCTCCCATCTTGGTGTTATTGCTGTCAGGAATTTTGCATTTGTTTCCTTTAAATTCTATGCAAAATTACTGCAATTTTTGTTTAGGTAGCTACTTATTTTTAAAGGTTTTAGGTGAGGGCTAGAGTGATGTATGTCATGCATGTGTGAGGACCACCGAAGGTCTCATTCACCCTGAGTTCAATCTGAGCACCTAGGTAAATGGCTGGGCATAGCCATTCATGCTTATAAGACCAGTTCTGTGGAGTGGAGGCTGGAGGATCACTCAGGTTTTCTGGATAGCTAATCTGACTGAAAAACTGACAGCTCCAAGTTCAGTCAGAGACTCTATGGAAGGAAACTTGATGATTAATCAATATTAAAGGGGATATTAAAAATTCTACTTTTGCATCTCCATGCTCAAAAGCAGGACATGCAGGTTTACATGTATGGGCTCACACCACACACACCCAACAGCTACATCAACACCCCCGTAAACACATCAGAATACTATACACATGAAAAATTCAAATATGAAAAGTGTATCTTTGTTCATATATTTTCTATTTTTTTGAGTTTCCCTCCTATTTTCATCAGGCTGTTTTATGTTCATTATTTCTCTTCCATGTTAAGAAAATGTCATTATTCTAGTGCAGGTCCACTAGTAATGTCCCCAAAAGTCTCTGACATTTTTGGAGACTATTTTTGTAAAGTAGGTTGACATTGTTTTGCTTCAGTATTTCTATTCTGCCTTCTCAGCTGTTGGTTTCTTTTTTTTTATCAGAATGAAACTATCCTCACCTGTTTCTTTGTATTTAGGTGGCATTGGGTCAAATGCAAAATCATACTAAGAAGATGCTTTTCTTCCACTGACTTCTTGAGACATTCTTTAAAAATTATTTTGTCTCTGTTTTCGAGAATTGATTATGTTTTTCCTTAAAGTAGCTTCCTTGACATCTCCTGCATTACTCACATTAAGCTTTCTTATTATTATGGCTTTGTAATTTTAATGCAGTTTGTAAAAAATGTATGACTTATTTAAAAAAATGCTAATTGGCTGATTCCCTTAACTGACATTTCTTGGCCTCTGAGGAGTCAACTTTCATCAATGAGATCATTTGGAATTTTCCTAGAACTCACTCACGTTCTCTTCAATACTTTTTTCTATTTTTTTTTATAGTTCCTACAGTTGTCTTTTAGAATTTATTAGATGATTTTTACACAGTATTTAGTTGGTTTTCAGTCTTGAGTGAATGTTCATCTAACATGTTATAATTTTCATATTTAAAAGTCAATGTTAAAATATGCATTCCATTTGTAATCTGTAATAATATATTTTCATGTCTATAATTATTTTAATATAATTAAAGTATGTAAATTATAGTTATAATAATTATGTCTATATAGTTTTATGTGTTTCCTTATTTGGGTTACTTTTGATTTTTTTTTCATTATAGTAGATTATTATATCTTCTTTCTGGCATGCAGTACTGTTTTTATTGGATGTAGGGCACTGTGAGTTTACTTAGTTTGGTGTTGGGCATTGCTTTTAATGACATATATTCATATATAATTTATATAATAAAATTGAATAATGATAATGATATATTTTCCTAATTTTATGTATAAATATATGCATACATATATTTCTCTGTGGTACACTTAAATTACTTGAAGATACTTTTAATACTTGAGATGTTCTTCTTAAATTTTTCCAAGCAACACCTGCTGTTAAACACTCTTCATGGCTGTGGAATTCTAAATATCCTCCATAGCGAAGGGACAACTTTAAATAATTCAATAGATTATAACCTGTATATAATCATTCTTGCAATATAGATACTAATCCAGTCCAAGTCCTCTCATAAACTACAAGAGGATACTTGGTACCTCACAAACAATGATGTATTTTTCCTATATACGGTTCTTCAAATCACATTCCATTCCCAACTTGCCACATGCATTTACTTACTAGGAAGATTGACTTCTATATTTGAGGAAGGTAATTCAGGAAATTGATATTTGAATCAAAATGGCAGTAAATTTTGAGGTTTGTTTCCTTCCCAGTGTTATAACTTCCTCAATGTAGTAAGCGTTTTCATTGTTCTGTTTTCCAGGTCTCTGATGAAGTCGGCCTTCAGTAATAAGAAAAGAGAGTCCTGACATAAGCAAGAAGTTCCTCTTATCATTGAGCTTTCTTGGAGGAGTATAGAAAGATTCAGAGTGAATGGCAAACAGGCCCTCACAGCTCAAGCCTACAGGGATTTCAGATTGGGCATTTGTACACTTGGAACACTTCATTCCACCAAGAGACTCACTTTCAGGTCCTGCCTGAGGGTAGAAGCATTAGTAGACACTTTTGCACGTCCTTAATGTTTACACTGATAAAACGAGAAGAAAATCATAGGGGAACAGTCCTACCTGAAGAAGAGATTAAAAGGTGACTGAACAGGTAATTTGCGACTCCAGTTTCCAACTCCACTGCAATTGAGAATGGCAAAGTGATCTTGACTGTTCTGATTAGAACACTTACTGAGAGCAAGCAATTAAATCCCAGGTGAATCAATAAATGGCTAGCAGTTAAATGGGGGCTCACACCATCAACTAACTCCTAGATGGCATGTGAGTAAAGGAAACGAAGGAATGAAGCTTACAGCCATATTTGGACCATGCATCTGGAATCCTATGCCTTCAATTTACAAATTAAGCTCAAAATAAAACCTGAATTTAAGTCAAAAGTCTTCATTGTAATTTAAAATAAAGAATTCCATCATTCTAAGACTTGTATAGTGAAACATACTGCACTGATGTAGATTGAATAAAAAGGTTTATATTTACAGATAGACAAGTTGCTTGGAAGATGGGAGCTTGAAGAGAGTTATAAAATAAAATAATGTATTCAGACACTTAGAAAGTGTACAAATCTATTTTGTGTGTATTTAATAAGTGTATGAGATAAATTTCTTATTGAATGCATATTTTAATAGTTGATATAACCAACCTGTACATACATAATGGGTCATAATTTTTTAACAAAATCTTTACATATGTGACAGTATATTAGCTGCAGATCTACTTCTCAAGAAAATTGAAATTTTATAAGGTGAAATTTTATCCACACTATTAAAGATATTAGATAGCAAATGATGTAAAGCATACAAATAATATAAAACTAAAGGTATGTTTGAGGAACATATTTGCACCATTAATCTAAAATCATATCTGTAATAACTAAAGGCCCAATCTTAATAGAAAACATAAAGTAATCTTATTAGAAAATTAAGAAAAGTAATTATCAATATTCAATGATTAGGAAATGGAGGTAGTAAATATTCAAATGACAATATAGACAAAATCATTTAGTCATTAGGTATATGCAAATTAAATATGCTCCATCAATTCCTATATACTTAGCAGAATAACTTGAACCAGATATAACAAGCTCAAATCACACAAACAACACAAACAAAATAGAAAATATCAATTACCAAAGCGATGTAGAGATCCAATGTAATCTCTTTCAGAATAACAAATAGCATTTTAAAAGAAAGAAGGGAGGCTGGTGAGATGGTCCAATGGTTAAAGGAGCTTGTTGGCAAGGTCTTCTGGACTTGGCTTGATTTCCCAGTACTCACATAAAGCCCAATGCACAAAGCTGTGCATACATCTGGAATTTGTTTGAGCACTAAGAGGCCCTGATGTTCTCATGCTCTCCCCTTATCTGTCTCCCCTCCCTCTCAAATAAATAAATAATATTTAAAAAAAGAATTAAGAAAGGTGCCTTAAACTTTATATGTAAAAAGCAAACACAAAACATCCAAATATTCAATAGTCAAAGCCATCTTATCCAAAGGGACAAAGATGGTGACATTGTTCTATATGGATTCAAAAATCTAAAACAAACCTAAGACTCAAAAGAGCCATGGTCCTGAGGTAAAGATAGCACCATACAACAGTCAAGAGAATAAACAAGCTAGAAGTACACCACAAATCTATAGTCTACTGAGATTTACAAAATTGCTCTGAAGGAAAGACAATCTTTTCAACATACAGAGTGGGGAAAATTGAGTACATATTTCCAAAAGCAGGAAATTAGACTTCAATATCACATGAGTTTCACAATTTAACTGCTAATGGATTGATATTTTTACAGTAAAATCTGGCACTATGAAACTAGAAAAGAACATAAGAAAAGATTCAGGACATTTGAACAAGCAAGGCATCTTTGAGCAAGATCCCCAAGCAAGGGGGAAAAGCAGAAGGGCTTACATCAATTGAAAACTTCACCTTAGAAAAGGAAAAAAAAAAGAACTAACATCAAGGTGAAGTCTCACCTTTCAGAATATGAGAAATCATTTGCAACATTTACACCTGCCAAGGGAAAGCATGGATACCCCAGAATAAATAAGGAAAGTTGCACTTCAGTTGTAAAACCAAAGCACACAACAGTGTGCATGCCCCCCCAACACACACACACACACACACACACACACACACACACACACACACACACAATTTTAAAATGAGTAATATACCTCAAAACACTTTTTTTAAGAGAAGGCAAGTCAAGTGGCCAAGACATATGTACATTTTTTAACATTATCTACAATGATCGAATCCATATCTCAGTCATTGTGAGGAGAGGGTGATGGGTGAAGGGATAAAGGACTTGTGCAAACGAGATCCCCAGGACCCCTGGTCAAGCTGGGTGGGCAGAGAAGCATGTGCCTGTGACCTCAGTTCAGGGAAGTGGAGAGGGGGGTTTGCCTGGGGCTGGGTGGGTGTGCTGGGGCTTCAGTGAAATACCTTGTGTCACACAATAAATTAGAGAGTAACTGAGGAAGACACCTATATTAACACACATCCATCCGCACACACTTTCACATGTATATGTACTACACATGTTTGTAAACAAATACAAAAATACATTCACAAGCACACATATACATTCCCCCACACACACAAACTGCAGTGAAGTCTGACTTCATTTCTGTAAGAGTGGCTATCAACAAGATACAAAATAACAAATGCCACTGAGGGTGAAGGAGAGCTCTTAATATTGTTGATGGGAATGTAAATGAGGCCAGCCATTTAGGAAATCGGTATGGAAATTCCTTACAAACTTTATGTGCAGAAATCTCACATGTTTCAACTGCCTTATTGCCTTGAACCTGTGCAAACGAAATCTTCGTGTAAAAAAGGCATTTGAAGTACATTTGAAGACTTTTGAACCTGTCCAAATGAATTCATCATTTAAAAAGACATGTGAAATTAGTCCACAATAACTAGGAAATAGACACAACTTAAATAGCTATCTGTTGATTAATGGATAAAGGAAATATGGAACACAGATGAAACAGACTCTTCAACTGCAAAATAGTGAGTCTGACCTTAGGCTCCAGGCTGATGATGTTGAAGGTCATTGGGAGTCAATGAGATGCTCTTGGAGGTGTAGCTCTCTCACTGTAAAGTCAACAGACCTGCCTACTCTACATGACAGAGGACAGCCAGTGACTCCACACTGAACCCGAAGGTAGGTGAAAATGAATCCAGTCACTTACAAGCATTGATTGCCTGCAGGTCACACAGAAAAAGGGATTAACCCTGCCTCACTCCTGATGAATCTGTAAACAGATGGGGCGGCTGACAAGCACTGAAATTTCCCACAGAAACACTTGAAATCTGTCCTCAGGAACAGATCTTCAAAGTCCATGCTATTTCACATTCTCTGGAATGAGCATTTGCTGAAACAACCTTAATAAATTTATAGAAACATGGGATTACTGAATGAAAGTCTATTCTCAATATTAGAACAGAAAAAATGAGATGAAGTATGATTGCAGTGTGTTAGTCTTCATTAATTTATCATGGAATAATGAATATTTTAATCACTTTATATTCAGCTATATTTGGTTAAAAATAAATAAGATTTCTCTGATAATTCTCTGAACTTTTTTTTTTTAAGTTTTATGAGGTAGGGTCTCACTCTAGCTGAGGTTGATCTGGAATTCACTATGTCTCAGGGTGGTCTTGAACTCATGGTGATCCTCCTACCTCTGCCTCTCAAGTGCTGGGATTAAAGGCCTGCGGCACCACACCCAGCTAATTCTAAGAACATTTAGAAAACAAGTTTATATTGTTTTTATATTAAAATATTCATGTGTCTGCCTTATAAATCAGTGTAGTTAAAATTAGTTGAATGGTGGAAAAAGATCCATGAGGTTTTGGGAAACAAATATTGACAGCCAGGTTGTTTTCTTTTCTTTTCTTTTCTTATTTCTTTTTTTTTGTCAGTTCTGTAATAATATTTTACAGCTGTTGTAAAGAGATATTCTCCATCAGAATAAACCAAGAACTTTAGTAACAGATTTATTAACATCAGCATTCTACATCATAATTATTCACTGGGTATATATTATGAAAACTAAATTATGGCATCCAATGAAATTATTCATATTTAAATATTGGCTTTAACTGACACATAAAAACAAAATCTCTGCATATTAAAGAATATGATGCTCAAATATGCCTGCACACAGGCTACTGCTTAAATCAGATGAAGCACAACTACCTCCTGGTACATTTATCAATTGTTTAGGGTGAAAATATTCACCCTAAACAAATGCTTTCTAGCATTTTAAAAAATATGTAGTGCATAGAAGATGAGAGTAGAATTGAGCACTATTTTAAATATTATTTTATGGCTATGAGATGGTAGGGTTTATAAGAGCTAAAAACAATGTAAATTATTAAGTTATAAAAAGACTAAGTTGTTATAGTACCTAACCTGATGAATGAATAATCATTTTTATAAATTTGAGCCAATGTGATATTTCTTGATATAAAGGATGTAATCTATAAAAATATTCACGAATTTCTCTGATAATCATTTCAAAACATTGAAAATTTAAAATGAGATTAGTTCACTTGATCTGAATTATTTTCATATAAAATGCTGTTATGTACTATGCATTTACTATCTAAATACTGATAGTAATATTGCAATAAAATTAAAAGTTGGACATCCATTCATCAGTGCAAAAATATTTCATACATGTTATAGCTTATACACGCTTCTGAGCTATAGGCTCTTAGAAGAACTCTTATCTAATATGTTTAAGGCTCTGGAATTGTCTTCTGTCAACAAACAAACAACACATAAATAATATCTGCTTCGATATTATGTTGTCAGTCACTAACAGCATGGAAAACTTTAAATTCAAGTGTTTTGATAAATATATGCTTATATCCATATATCCATATATATGTCAATTTATACATCAAATATTAAACAGTTTTATATATTAAATTACTTATGATATTCCAGAAAATTATATAGATTTTTCAGTTAACTAAGAATTGCAAACTGTGCTTAGAACCTGAGTTTGCTAATCCTTTGGAAATAAAATAGTAACTTCAATTATTGTTCAGCTGAATTCCATTAATTTAAAAGGTATAAAATTAAACCGTGGTGGGGGAGACGGTCCAGAGGCATAGCACCCATCAGTAACAACTGACTTGGGCCAGGAAGACCGGGATGAGTATTAAGATATACAGGAACCCTTGCCACAAGGACTAATACAGACAGCCCACGAAGGAGGATATCCAACTGATCAGGGATGGGGGGGGGGAATTGGGGAAGTCGGGATAACAACGCATGGTTTGCCCACTAAATAATGTAACTCATTATGGACAATAAATATTAAATTTAAAAAAATTAATTGTTGGAAAAAAATTAGAAGATAAAGTCAATTATTGCTTACAAAAATTACTTTTTCCCAGTGTTCTCTACTATTAAATGCCAACATTAGTTAAAATAATTCCTTGAACATTGAATTCATAATCAACCAGTGCTCAGAAAAAATATACTCTTAATACAGATACATACTTAGGTTTTTAGTACAGAAATTCTGTCATAGAAAAAAATTTACATGAGTTTTTCAATATAGTGCTTTTATTGTGTTTCCTAGAGAGTCACTATAAGATATTGAGGAGATAAAGCCATCAAACTAATCAGGAGTTAAGAACCATCAGAGTCTCTCTTTGAAAATTCTTTTATGCTAGTCGAATTCTTTGTGATACTTATAAGCCATCCAAGAGAGCTTGATCTTGGTATTTTCCACCAGTAACTAATCACACATAATAGTTAACACTAATACACGAATATAATTTCATACATATATATTTTCAATTAATTCAGTTATTTTTTATTTATTTGCATTCACCACTTTTTGCATCTGGCTTAAAATGGGTGGTTTGGGAATTGAAATATGGTCTGGTTGCTTTTGCAAGCAATCACCTTTATTTCATATGCAAAACTATTTTTTTATTTTTATGTCTTTATTATTTTAATTACTATGTGAAATAATACATTCATTATGGCATTGCCATGCATACCTTGTTCTCATTGTTTCCCATCTATGTTTCTCCTGTCTCTTGCTGCCCCATTCTTCCCAGTAATTTCTCTCTTGTATGTTTTCAATTGCTTTCTCCCCTTACGATAAGATCTTTTCTTCCAAGTCCATGGTCCTCTAGTTAGTTTCATGATCTAAACCCATAATCAGAAACATACTTATAAGATGAAAATGTAAGTTCACCAAATGAGAGAAAGTGTGGAGTCTTTATTAAACTGGCTTACTTTGCTTAGTATAATGATTTATTATTCTGTCCATTTTCATGAAAATGTAACAATTTTATTTTCCTTTGTGACTCAATAAAATTCTGTTACTTTCACAGAGAAGTTTGGCATTTTCAGAGTGAAAACACTATATTTTTTACTAATAGATATGACATTTTTCCTATAAAATCTGAACACCGAATATTGGATAACAAATCCCCAAACATCTTCAAATAACTTGTTCTGATAATAATCTGAATATATTTCTCATCTAGATGTACATTAAAAATCAAGAAGAATATAATGTTTAAGCTTGGGGTGAGAATCTTGGTAATTCTTCAGATCTATTCTACTTTTTCAGTGACAGTATTTTATATAAGTTACAGACCTAGCCAGGATATCAACTATTTTCCTAGTTCACATGCATAGAACTGTGGTCACAGGAACAAATCCACTGGCCTTTGACACAAGATCCTGTTGTCTCAGGCTTCTGACAGCAACTTATACATCCTAATATGTACCCTAAAAATGTTTAAGCTATTGAGAAGACATATGTTGCAGTCACCTTTCTCATGACTGCAACAAAGAACACTACCAAAAGCAGCTTATAGAAGAGATAGGTTTATTTTTGTTTACAGACTCGAGAGGAAGCACCATGAAAGCAGGGAAAACAATGGCATAATCAGAGGATGGACATCACCTCCACCACAGCATTGCAAACAGTGGCAGGAAGGTGTGCCAAACACTGGCAAGGGAAGCTGGCTAAAATCCCCATAAGCCTGCCTCTAAAAACACACCTCCCACAAGGAACTCTTTCCAAACTGCCATCAGCTGGGAATCCAGCATTCAGAACACATAAATTTATGGGGGACACCTGAATCCAGCCACCACAGCACATTAACATTTCTTTCCAAGATAACAAATGAATACAGATTTAGAAATGAATGTGGCAGCGTGTTCCTATATTACCAGCATTGCAAAGGTGAGTGTGAGGCAGAAACAGGAAAATCAAAAGTTCTTGGGCCAATCACAGCTATAGAACAAGTTTAAGCCAACCTAAACTTTTCAAGTGTCAGGGAACCAAGTGCTGGAAAACTAGGTTGGTGAGAGCTAAGTATTGACCCAGCATATTGAAAGGTATACATTTCATTGCCACGATGACAAAAATAAACAAATAAAGAGGAATTTATTAATAACTAACACCCAAAGAAATGCATTCTAAAATATTTTACACAGTAATATCTTTTGTGAATTGTGGCCAAGGTTGAGAATATGTTCTTGTGAAATGATCAAACATAAGAAATTTTACATATGATAGCCCAAGTTTTGATACTGAAATCAAATAAAAAAAGCAGAGCGGAAAAATGATTTAGTGTAAATGAATTGAAAAGAATAATAGAAAACATATAAACAGATGTCAAAATGCAAGCTATATAGAATGACCTAGAATAAGGGGTTGGATCTAGAAAGAGAAATTGAAATTATCTAAATATAACCCTGCCTATGTCAGTAGAATTAAATTAAGATTTTTACAGTTAGTAGTGTCAATATTGTTTTCCAAAAAGCATAACCCTATGAATATTATAATTTAAATTGGTAATCCATAACAAGATGATGCAAATACAAGTAGAAGACAGAAGTAAGTATGTGGATAATTTAAAATTCTTCAATGAAACAGTTACAATTTTAGTAATACTTTTTCTCTTTTTAAAATGTTGGGATAATCAAATCTATACTTATAATTACATGTAACATAATACAAATAATTGTTGATGTTTAAAATTAAACTTCTCCTAAGGCAAATATTGAGACTAAGACTAGAGAAAATATTTTTTTTATGTAAAACAAATGTGTGTGTCTGAGAAGGAATATAAAAAGTTAGCCAGGGCATGGAGAAAATGTAAGCATATGTATTATTGAAAAACAGGTAAAATACACCACGTACTTCTAAGTGACTGATGAACACATCTCTGATAGTCAAGGAAGATAATACCTACAATAAAGACATTTTCTTTTCAGAATTCTGACTTCCTCACTTTGAATCCAATAAACTTCTATATTCCCAAAAAAGCTTCCCCACAATTGTAGCTGAAAAGCTAAGACTCTGATGCTTGAACAAGGAGCTGTCATTTCAGGAAAGGGTTCTCATGATCAGGTAATACACATAATTCAAATAAGATGGTGTATGAATACAGAATGTTGCAATTGATGATTGTGAAGGCACCTTTAAGGTATAACTTTAGAAAAAAAATATATATCATTTTATCTATACTGATCTATGTAAGTATGTCATTTACAAATCCTGTGATAAATTGAATAGGTACATTTTATATTTATAATTTGGCCAAAAGTCAAGAGGGCTCTATCCATTAGAGGAAATGATGAAATATGAGTAGAGTTCAGGAACTTTTAATTTCCCCATGGAAGGTAAGAAGAAATGAAATAAATGCAAGTATTTGGCCTTGGACATTTTTCTGTCATAAATGCATGATACATCCTTTGGCAGCATTCAAGGTTGTGCTAGAAAAAAAAAAATGATCTTCCTTTCAGCAAGAAAGTTAAATAACTCAAAGTAATGAAATTTGTTAAGTACAACAGAAGAAATCTTAGGGTTAAGTTTTATTATAAAAGAAAATTAGAATTTTATTTACTAGAAAGAGAGGTAACATTTTGCATGACAGTAAAGAGATGCATGGAAGTGAAATGTAAATCAGGTACACCTGTTATTCAGATTAAACTTCTAGAATGCTCATAAACACTTTATGCTCAAAATTAGAGAATGTCTGTGTTGACAAGATTGCAAGTTTCTCTTTAAACCATGGAATTATTCCCTTTCTTCAAATTCAATAGGAAGAACAGAATGCTCATCAAAGCACTTAGAAAATTTCATGCACAATTTCTCAGTTATTTTAATGGAAATTCTGTCTTTAACTCCCCAAGCTCTCAATAAACACATCTCTTAAACATATGCTTTAATCTATTTAATTGTTTTTGAAGTTTGATATTTTTTCTTTGAAACAGCTTTTGCTGCTACATCTTTATTTGTTTTGATGGAAAGAAGCATAGCCATTTTATTCACATTTGAAGTAAATGTCTAACAAAAACATCAAAAGGGCAAAGCCGCTTTGGAATAACAGTGAGAATTTTGGAAAGCCAGTAAAATATAATAAGCATGTTATTTTCAAGTGCATGAGTACATGTGCACATATATACTTCAGTGTTGATATGTCCATCTTGTTACAAACAGCAAACTCATGTATTTTGGGTCCATCTGCATATTTCTCATGTGTTTTGGAGATTTAATGGCTCCTTCGTGGAAATAGACAAGTTTGAAGTAGAATTTACTATTGCCCTTCTTTGTATATGTTTATGCATATATATGAACATTTGCATATATGTACATGCATTAATATATAAAACTATAAGTACTATATAATGTATGTCATATAATTATTTTCATTTTATATAGAAAATAGTGACAAAGACAAACTGCAACAATATTCCTCAAGCCAAAAAATGTGTTTCCAAAATACAAAATCCACTGGTTATACAATATAATAGTAGAAGCAAAATGATACGCTATCATATTACAATCAGAATAATAGCATCCTATAAAGTTAAACGTCTATCAAGTTGATATGATTTATTGAAGTAAAGGAAAATATGTTTCCTTAAGGATGTGTTTATAGATTTCCATGACAACTTTTTCAAATTAAGTAGAAAACCAAAATTTTCCAAATTACATAAACCTGAGAAGCACAATACCAAACTAGAGTAAGCCTATATAATTAAATAGCATTTACCAAATGTAAGGAATAAAGTACTGATAAAATGACACAATCGATAGATAGCCTGAGCAACATACTCGGAAAAGCTCCACAGTGAAGATTACATGTACCTGAAATGCTGGAAAATCTAAACCATGCAAAGATTGGATGAATGAAAGATTGAAATGAACCAAGGCATTTTTACTGTGAAGTTTCAAAACCGTATACACAAAGGTAAAATGCTCAAAAACTGAACTGGAAATAAAATAAAACATGTAAATAAATGAATAATTTAGTATTTCAAATTCAATGTGTAAAGATATTTGCTTCATATAATTTCACAACTACATCTTCACTATTAAGGTTAAATAAACATCTACCTTCTTTAGATTCTAAGGAAGGAAAGGAGTGGAAATTGGGTCCAGAGATAATGAGCCCAATCTTTCTTCAGCAAGAGTTTAATAAAAGAGGCAGGTGCCCAACAAGATGTGTATCTGAAGTAGAAGGCTCAGTCCTACAGGTCAAAGCAAGGCAAGTGTCTGAGGAGGGGGCATGGAAGGAGGGTCCTGCATGGTTGAGACAAAACAGTTTAGTAAATTTATGTCCTAGACTAAGAGAGGGAGTTTGTGGAGCTGGTAAGGGGCTTTGTGAGAGTAGCTTAGCTGCCTCCAACCCAGGGAGGCAGATAGTGGGGCTAGCTAGGGGGATTGTTGACCTGAGTAAAAGACTTTCTGTTTCAGGACAAGGACCTGGGTTTTCTGACATTTCTTGACTTACAAAGGGAAAAGACAAAGGCAAGCAACCAAAATTGAGAAAACAAAAACAAAACAAACAAACAAAAAGAAAATCTTCCCAATCATTATGCTCCCATTTTCTCTCAGAAAGACTCTGGCAGACATCTCGCTATAAAATAAATCAATATTACAAAAAAGCAGACTTAAATATGTAAAACGAGAAAGAGCTGATGAAATGTTTAGAGATGATAGATGTATTTCACAAAATCATAATGAGGAAATTCCAAACTCTCCATCAGGCGATGGGCCTAAAGATCATTCTGTTCCAAATGGAACATGAACAATTTGGATGCGATTTGATATTGATCAGAATTTCTTCAAGCAAGCAGAAAGCATTCTATTCATTACAGCAAGAAGCACCTAGACGTTGGGACAATCGCTCAGTGGTTAAAGGTGCTTGTTTTCAAAGCCTGCTGACTCCAAATCAATTCCCAAGCCACCTGTGTGAGAGGACACAAAAAGTGTCTTTTGTGTTTTTCCAGTGGTTGAAGGCCCTGGCACCGCACACCTTCCCAAACACACACACACACACACACACACACACACACACACACACACACGCACGCACACACGTAAACAGCAAAAAAGAGAAACATTTAAAAGTAAGAAATTGGAGGTTCACCATTGTATTCATAAACATTCAGGAGTGATTATCAAAGCACATACCACTTGCAATCATTGCATTCAGAATCTCACAGTAGCTGTGGTTACCTGCACAACACGGAGCATGTCAACCTTTTGTAATGCATGGTGGAGGGGGGCATGGGGTCCTCATTCTTCCCTCAGGAGCATTGGCAGCTGAGTGTTGCTGAAGGAGATTTAATACATTTTCTGCTGAGTTGGAGCCAAATATAAATTGTGCTCTAGTAAATAATCCCCCAACACCATTACACATGCAAGCAACCATAGTTAAGCTCAGTTCCTGCTGTCTCTCTATCTCTTTTTCTCCTTCACTCTAATACACACACACACACACACACACACACACACACACACACACAATGTCAAAGTAAAAGATACGAGGGAACAGCTGGAAAGAAGGGAAAGGAGAAAAGGAAAGGAAATGAGAAATTGTTGCAATAAAATATATTATGCACTGTCAAGAATAAAATAATTCTTTTCAAAGGTCTCAGCCTGAGGAATGATGTGAGGAGGTTCTAAAGACCTGTGCATGGCATGCAGAGATGGCTTAGAAGCTAAAGATACTACTGTGCACAGCTGTCTGACCTGGGTTTGATTCCCCAGGATGGACAGAAAGCTAGATTTGCAAAAAATGGTGCATGTGTCTAAAGTAGGTTTGAAGTGGCAAAAGGCTCACCCATTCCTGATCTCTCTCTATATCTCTCTCTCACTTT
>PVHP010015181.1:20000-37896 GCA_004024765.1 Zapus hudsonius
CATTGAACATCAGACCTAATCAGTTGGAGAGAACTACTTTAGATCAGTAGGAGAGAACTCCTTTTGATACTGGAAACCAAGTCAGAAGTCCACTGGCAGGAAATCTATAGTCCTCAGAGAGAAACCCCCACTGCTCTCTGAAGAAGACTGGGCTTGCTGCACATCTGTGTGTCCTGCAGGTGTACATGTGTGCATGCACACACCCAACCACTCTCAAGTTTGCACACACCCCCCTTTTAACTCAAGCTGCTCTCACTATTGTTTGGAAAATCTGCTTTATTTTGCAGATGGCAGAGAAAACAGAGAAGGATGAAGGTCCATCTGCAAGACAAGAATTAGCTGACTTCCCACAGTGAGATGTGCCACTTGCACCACATCTGCCACAACACAGGAGAAATCGGTAACAATCCTGGGGATCAATCAAAAGCTATCAAAACAGAAATCCAGAGGCTGAAAACTCAACACTAAATCTGCCAACAAGCCTATGCTGGGGACATCATGGAAGAAGGGGTGAAAAGACTGTAAGAGCCACAGAGTGAGTAGGAATATCCTGAGGCTGTATCCCTCACTATCCCACAGGGACTGACTGAGGCATTCATGACCCCACTGTGAATACCAGAACCCCACTGAGGAGGGTCTGCAGGGTAACTGGCCCTGAAGTGAGGATTAGAAAGAATAATTTGTTATAATTAATATTAAATAAAATTAATATTTAAAAATAGACTATAATGCCATTGTCTTTGCTGAAAATGAGAAGAAATGGTAAAATTATATTTGGGTCATTACTAAAACATGTGCTGACCACTGTAATGATAGATATTATGCTTTGTAAGCTTGCCCTTGCAAAATAAGAGTTTCAAAAATAATAATCAGCACACAGCTAAGCATCCTTTAACATTATTTTGTTGTAACAATTTTTTTCTACTATATTCTAACTTTGAAACTATTATTGCGGAAAAACAACAAGTTCAATAGCCTTTCCCAGTGTTCAAGGACTCACTCAACTGATTAAGTGGCTTAATAACTTTGCCTTTCTTTTGGGGAATTTAAGTGTTTTATCTAATGCTTATTGGTTTTGTTCTGTTTTAATTAGATTGGGCTCTATATGAAGGAAGGGAAAATTATAATTCAAAATTTAGAGTGTTCAAGATTATATTTTAAATGTGAATGCATCATTTGTGTCCTTGTATAAATAGAAAAACAAAATATGGTATATTGCTAGGGAGATATCTCAGCACATAAAAGAACTTGTTTGAAAGTCCTGCCAGCACAAGTTTGATCAGCCAGAATCCATGTGACACCTGCACCTGGAATTAGTTTGCAGTAGCAAGAGACCTTGAGGCCACACTCTTTCTCTCTCTCCCTCTTTCTCTCTCAAAGAATTAAAAACATTTTAAAAAGTGTGATTCTGAAAATAACTATTATAATTCAAATGAATATTATACAGTTTCCAAAAATTATATATATATATATATATATATATATATAATGGTGAACCAGATAACGGTGACCAATGTCTGCATGCATTTGACTTTATGGGATTTATATAGTTTAAAACAATTAATCAGGTGGATGTAATGGTAGACCCCTTTAAATCCAACATTCTACAGAGTGAGTTCTAGTTCAGCCAGGACTAAAGTGAGACATCATATCAAAAAAGAAGGAAAGAAAGAAAGAAAGAAAGAAAGAAAGGAAGGAAGGAAGGAAGGAAGGAAGGAAGGAAGGAAGGAAGGAAGGAAGGAAGGAAGGAAGGAAGGAAGGAAGGGAGAAAGAAATAAAGGAAGGAAGGAAGAAGAAAGAAATAAAGAAAAGAAAAGAAGATATTAAGTCATTATTCAATTAAAAATAGGAAACTAATATTACAGGAAAATATGTTACAATGGTACTATATATATGTATATGTGTGTGCGCACACACATACATGTATGTACATATGTATATATGTATGATATAAACCAAATTACAGAAAGGGAGAGTTGAGTAACTAAAACTATCTGTACTGCAGGTGCATAAGCAGGTCAAAATGATAAATGGCTTGCTCAAATAAACATCGGTTAATGGCAAAAATGACAGTATGTTTCATTTCTCTTTTGTCCAGAACACATTCCTCTGTGTCATTAAAACTAATATACATAGATAATAAGTCAATACAGCAAAAAACAAATCTACAAAACCAGTTTCTTCTTAGCAAAAAAAAAACTAGAAAACATAACTAAAGAATATAAGCTCAACAAAAGACTTAATCTTAGTATTATCAAACATAAATAATTACAAATGGGCTACATATCCCAAATTAGAATCAATAATTGCAAAATTGAATTAAGAACCAAAAAAGTAAGAAAGTCACCTGACTTACATATTTGGAAAAATTAAAACATTTTCAAAACATTATTTCATAAGTTAATGAGATAATTCATCCTCAGGTATTTGGAAATATTACAACCACAATTCTAGAACAGAACTATTTCTAGAATGACCAAGATATATTTTTCCTATACATCCCATTAATTATAATTGAAATCTTGCAACTTGTGTTTAAAATGAGTGCATGGGGCTTTCACAAAGGTGAGAAAAAGCTGAATTTATAGGGCCCTCAAGAACCAAAAGCATAATAATAGATCCCCTGTGTCTTGTAAGAGCCTCATATGTGATAAATTTGGAATTGGAGATGTGACTCACCTTGAAGTTCCTATGTGTACAGACAACAAAAGATATAATGCTACTATTTTCTTCAATTAAAGAATTAGGAGCGAGGATGAAAGCTTTTGATACAACAGTCTCTTAATTCCAAGCAAACACACATGCAAACTATAACACAGCTGTGTAATCAGACTGGTACAATACAGCAAGAAGGCTTTCCCTTGGTTCTCCTGGGGAAACCAAAATAGGAACTAAGACTTCTATCACCACCAGCATTATCAAGTTTCTCTGCCTACCAGTGTATGATAATAAGATGGATAATATGAGCTTCCACCACTACATGAAGCAGTATTGAAATACCCCCCCACTCCTTTCATGCTAGTGGCATTCAGAAGGGACATTGGAAAAGTATAAATATGACCATCACCCATTATTGATCAAGTCATTTATTCCTGTCCCAATGTTAATAAAGCCCTTATGAGTAACCACTGTCCCAACAAAGACATAGGAAAAGATAAAATATTCCAATGCTCTTATGATTAAGTAGAATATGGACAAGGAAAATGGACTTCTACCTGCATTCACCATGTTATTCCTCTTTGCAGGAGTATAACAGAAAGTCAGATAAATAAGTAAATTTTAAGTTTTAAGAAGATCCATTCTCATATCATAATAGGGGGAAAGAGCCAAGGGTTTAATAGCAAATCCATTTTACAAAAACTGGTAATACCTCAATCTCTATGAAAATGATGGATAATCATGTAAAGCAAATGGCATACATGTCAAATTGTCTGAAAAAATTACAAGGTAAACAAAATTTAGTAAGAAATTAAAAACATACCCAAATTACCCATTCTATAGCTAGAATGTTATAAAGTGTCTCGCAGAGAAAGAGAATGTATCATAAAGTGTCAGATGTAAAGCTCAGAATAAAATAATCAACATAATAATGATATTTTTAAAAAGAATAAAAAATAATAAAATAATCAACAACTGAAATAAAAACTCATTGGATGAAATAAAAAAGTATGAAAAAGAGAGGAAATTTACTAAGAACTGGAGGCATACCAATAGACATCATACATTCTCGAAAGGGAAAAAAGGAAATAGAGTTGAGAAACCAGGATCCTCCTCAAAACAGACTGAAAAATGATCAAATATCATAAGAAAGTAATCAAACTAGTAATTAACAATATTCATAACCATATAGTTCACTAAGCAGAGTAAAGACCAAACAAGATACATCTGCATGTATCCATAGCACCTCAACATGTCATCATTAAACTTATGACAAGGCATCTTAACTATAGGGGAACATGATTTGAATAACTGCCACAGAAACAATGGCAGCTATAAAAACAGGCACAACATTTTTAAGTACTATAAGAGACACAAGATCATCAAAGAATTCTATACATTGTGAAGACATCCTTCTACGATGGTATAAAAATTCCAGCTAGTCATACATGATTGAAAATTAGAAGAATTTATCATTAGCAAAACTCGTTATTTTTAAAAAAGGAAGTTTCCAAAAGGAAATATAGTAATAAGAAATCAACATATCATAAGGGAAGAAAGAACATAATAATAAAAAAATCTTATGCTTTCCATATAAGCATGAAGTCGTGAGGATGAATCCATGTAAAAATTGTGGGCATGATGGTACACAGCTGTAATCCCAGCTCTAGGGAGACATAGATAGGGAGTGAAATCTCTAGAGCTCAAGAATTTGCTCATCTAACTGAATTACTGAGTTAATTCGAGGTTCAGCAAGAGAGAGTTTCATCATAAAGGTAAGTTTGAGCAAGAGACCGGACATTGACCTCTGTCCTCCATATTCACAGGTACACATGGTTCCCATGTACTGAGAACTTCAGCAAAGTTGAAATTAAAAGTATTGGACTGGTGTGTTTAGCACGCAAAAGCATAGAGCAAAAAGATATTTAAAAAAACATAAAGTTTGATCCAGAAAAAAATATATAAGCAAATTTGAAGTCCCAATCACAGACACCGATTTTATGCCAGATAAACTGCAATTGTTAAAGAGGTTACCACCATTAAACCACTAAAGATCAGCCGATTGTTCTCCACTGGGACATTGTGAAAGATGGTTTGAGGTTGAAATACAACTCACTGAAGGCTCATTTTAGTAAGAATGAGATTTATTTTAAAAGGAAGGGTCCCGAGGAAAGAATGCTGATGGAGTTTCCTGCTCCTCAAACTCAAACTTATCCTCCCTCCCCATAACAAATATGATAGCAATCCCACCTTATATTTGTTCTGAAACCATGAAAAATGATCAATCCAACCACAGAATGCAAAAAAAAAAAATCTGTCAGGACATAAAGTTGCCTAAGCATTTTGGAGAAAGAGGATTTCATGTCCTGATGCTGGACACGGGGCTGAGGCTGCAGGATGTCATCTGTGGCTTGTTTTCTATCTTGAATTAGTCCTGTATCTCGTTGGTATGCCTTATTTTTGCAATGGGAATATTTATTTTGTGCCATTGAAGCTTAAAAAAGTAGAACTTGTGTTTTGATTTTTTTTCAGGCACACAGCAAAGAGACTGTTTAGTTCATGAAATGTTGGATTTTTGAGCTGTGCTGAGATTGGTAAATCCTACAATGTCTTTTAAATTGAACTAAGATCATTTTGCATTGACAAATGATCAGGAGTCCATGGAGGCCAGGGGAAGGATATGGTGATTGACATAATAAGTGTTCTCCATATCCTCAAGTGTTTGAGATTATGGTCCCCAATTTGTAGAGTCCTTTGGGAGGTAGAGCCTTGCTAGAGGAGATGTTTAAATTGAGACATGCTTTGGATTTATTAGTTCAGTGCACTGAGTGTCCAGTTCTAGCACTTTCAGCTGCAGTGATGATAATGTGATGTCCCAGATGCCATGATGGAGCTTCCCTTCAATACTGTACACAGTTTTAAACCTCATAAACTGCTTCTGGTCAGGCATTTTGTCCCAGCAATAGGAAGATCACTTCTACACACTGATATGTGAACATCAGCTTAACCAAACTCCTTCAGTAAAGGGAACCATGGGTTTCTTGACAACTAGAAGCTGGAAGAACAAAGTATAAATGCTTACCTTGGAAATATCAGTTACCACAGAAATTAAATTACATGTTTTTAAATTGGAGTACTGAATGGGTGTAAAGTTAAATTGAACCAGTTCAATTCTTAAAAGAGTAGTATAAAATTCTTTGGAGTCATTTTTTTTTTCAATTTTAATTTGTAACTTTTAGCAAGTGAGAGTTTGAAACTAGAGGTAATTTATAACTGATATAAAATTTCAATATGTTTTCATATTTTGGAATTTTATTTGATTATTTTCTAAAGGTTACAGATAAACCAGAAATGATACATTTGAAGAATGACATTATTTTACACAAAACTCTTAGGACATTAAGGGGAAAGCAAAAAAAAAATATTTACCATGAAAATCTTTACTCTCCTAACTTCACTCCTTTATTTTATTAACTGTAATATCTGTCATGAAGGGTCTTATGGAAAGTGAGTGTATTTTATTTAAAAGACAATGTTACTGGACTCTTGACTGACATATAATTGATGCTATGTAGCTATCAGTACATACATATACTTTGCACTGAAAACAGTGATAAAAATGTAGGTGAGGATTGGAGAGATGGTGAATCAGGTAAGAAATTTTGTTACTTAAACATGAAGGCATGAAAGGGCCTGAGATTTCCAATCTCCATGAAAACAGCTGAGTGTGGTAATGTACATCAATAACCCCAGTCACTTGGGGAGGTAAGACCCTAGAATCACTAAGGCTTACTGACACAAATAATGAGCTTCAGGTTGAGATAGGGACTATATTTCAAGAAATTTATGGCTGAGCACTTCTGGCCTCTGTGTGCACATGCACATGATAGAAATCTATGCATGTGCATATGGTCACACACTATAAACTACACCACACATACCCTGTATACACACACACACACACCAAAAAATTGTACGTGCATTATTTGAAATGGCCCATTTCACTACAATTGTCCATTTTCATTATGCTTCAAAGGACACCAAAGCCAATCAGTATTGTCAATGAGCTACTCTTGGATTTCATTCCTTGTTTGTAGCATTTCCAGTAGAACTTGAGTCAGATGATAGAGAACATACTTCGTTTGAAATATAAACCTCCACCAAAATTTAAACATATAAGCTGTTTAAATATCTGTCTGGTTTTAATATTTTTAAATCTTTCAAATATCAAACAAGTATAGTGTTACATGAAGACAGATGAGGAGAGATGCTTCCTGTGATATTGCTGAACCATTTGAGTCACTGACTTCTTAGATCCAGTTTAAAATAAACTCACTATAAAATTTCTCATTAGCATATTTTAATATACATGTACTAACTGTTGTCCTTAAAGGCACATTGTATTACGGTTATAAAAGGGAAGAACATGCCTATTATTATTATTATTATTATTATTATTATTATGGAATTTTTACCACATACAATCCATTCTTTTATTGTAGCCTATTTCTTTTATGTTTTTGTATTTTATAAGGAACATATAATGTGATAGTCAAGCATATCTTTAATGATAAAGTCACAAAAAAGGAAGAAATGGTATGATTTCCTTGAAAACTCTAATGGTAAATTTGGAGGCAACTTCAGAGAATTTCATTTGTGGTAATTATTTGCTAAGCTCTTTTAATAAAAAATAACTCCCAATAAGCATCCGGTGTATTTTCCTAGCACTATTGTTTTTGTTTGTTTGTTTGTTTTGTTTTGTTTTTTGTTTTTCAAGGTAGGGTCTCGCTCTAGTCCAGGCTGATCTGGAATTGACTATGTAGTCTCAGGGTGGCCTTGAACTCACTCACGGCAATCCTCCTACCTCTGCCTCCTGAGTGCTGGGATTAAAGGCGTGTGCCACCACGCCTGGCCCTAGCACTATTTTCCTACCTTTAAGTTTAGATTATTCTTTGAGTAAAATGAAGGAAATGTACACATAGCACTATTAGTTCGTAGATGATCTAATTAGACATAGAAACATTAATCTAACCTTTGTGTAGGCAACTTTATAATTGTATTCATTCTACATAAATAGATTTATTTACTGAAACACTAGCAAATTTTGTCAAGTTTTAATTAAAAAAAAACATATCTTCCAAGTAAAAGGAATTCTACCAGATCTTTAAAGAACTAATACCAATTCTTCTAAAACAGTTTAATAAAATGAAAAAGAAAGCTTCCAATCTAGGTTAAAAATTGCTTTGTGGCTAGGGAAGTGGCTCAGCAATTAGTACACTTACTTGTAAAGACTCAAGTTCAATTCCCTAGTACTCAAGTTCAATTCCCTAGTACTCAAGTCTCTCTCTCTCTCTCTCTCTCTCTCTCTCTCTCTCTCTCTCTCTCTCTCTCTCTCTCTCTCTCCTTTGCAAATAAATTAAAATTATTTTAAAATTTGTTTTGAGTCTCAGAACAGTTTTTAGACCTTGAAATTTTGAACGGTGTTGGGGTAGCTGAAAACAAGGAAAATTTTGAATTTGAATTCAATGTTTTTTGCAGGATGAGATGGCCACGAACCTCTAGGAACAAAGGGAGGAGATTATGGCTAAAAGGAACATGGTTGGATGTCAACTTGGCAAGGAATAGACTTGTGATGGTTGGTCTCCAATGTGAGTGTGGACAGATACAGAATCTTCTCAGAGACAAACTCTAGACTCATCTGAGAAGTTCCTAGATTAGATTAACTGAGGTGTGAAGAATGACCCAACATGTGCACAGCACCAACCACACCATGTGATGGGGTCCTGGGTGAATAAAAAGAATGTCACTAGAACACCAGCTTTCATATCCTTTGGCTTAACTGCAGATCTAATGTGACCTGCTTTAGGTTCCTGATGTCATGGCTCAATCTCTTCAGTGATATAATCCCTTCTTAGAGTTGCTTCTTGTCAGGTATTGAATCACAACTCCAAGGAGAGTTACAAGTTTGCCTACAATATATCTCTGGTGCTCTTTCTTTTAAACTACAAAAATATCAATCAGGATACCAAGGTACGTAGTTTAACCTATAGACTATTTTGCATTGTCTTACAGTAAAGATTGATCATATAATTGTACAGCTAATGATGTGTAGGGGGAATTTGGTAAGAGACTGTAGGGAAAGTTTAATGATTCTATTACACAAAATGTCATGAATTCTCCATTGTTATTCCTTTGTCACTTTAGTGGAAATGGATGATTCTAACTGAAGAAGAAGTTTTTATACAAGGAAACATTTAGGCACATTCAGGTTTAAGTCACTACTATTTAAACTTTCTGTTATTTGTCACAAATGCTTAAGACAATCTCATACTCACAGGTTTAAACTGTTAACTTCTCTGAAGATTAACAAATTAATCTTATAAAAACAAGATTGCTCAAGAAAACTCAATTTTCATTTGTGGTTTACTGAATTCTTGAAGACAGTTCTGTCCCCATATTAAAAAATATTGAATCTTTTGGCCATATATGGTAACTTGGACTTAACTAGGCGCTCAACTTTAGTTGCTAACAGAATGTTTGGGGAGACTGCACTTATGCTGATCATGCCTCATAATACTGGTTGATGTTACTTAATAGAAGTGAGTTAAATCCACAAAAAAAAACTTGCCTAAAATGTGTGTTTAATCTGCATTTATATCTCAGTGAAGTAAAGTACCTATTTGGGAGTTTAATGGGATGTTTCTCACTCAGTCTGAATTTATGTGAAATTCTCATCAATTTCTTTTTGGCTTCTTCCACATTTCCCATAACTACTTACCGTTTCCTCTAATACAAGATACTTTGTCTTTGAGAACTGCCAGCATTCCTTCTTAGTAAAAAGTACCTGATTATACATCAGGGAAATTGTTTTAAAATGGCAAAATAAAATGACTAATATATCCAAGTGCATCTGAAAATGTCAAACACTGGGTAAATCTTGATACTGAAGTCATTATAAATATAGGGCTAGGAGAAGCATCGAGAAATCCAAGCCCTTTCTTTTTAGTTTTCAACAATGTGAAACACAGGTTTAAACCATGGGTTCTTCTCCAATCTGTGGGAACACTATTTATACAAAAGTGAGCTATAAAAGTCATGATCTATTTTCATTTTACATTTTCAGGACTAATTCACATTTTCCAAGGAGACATAGCAAGTCCATTTGAAATGAACAGCCTTGATAGAACAGCTATAGTTCATTTTGAAGGATGAATTTTGTTCCCCCAAATTGACCTTTGCAACTTTTAATCCATTAACCCCTGAATGTTACTACAATTGGACAGAGGGTCTCAAGAAATATAATTATATTATAATGAACATGGTAAAGTGTCCCTCATCCCATGTATTTTTTCTACTTGTATGAAGAGGAATAAATTAAGGATAGATGATTGATGAATAGAGAGATGATAAATAGATATATAGATTGATGATAGAGAGACAATAGATATAATAGATAATAGATAGATAAATAGATAATGGTGTAGTTATCTTTGGTGGGACAAACACCTGATCAGAAGCAGCTTCTCAGAAGAAAATCTTTACTTCAGCCTTTCAGATTCCAATGGAAACTTCATCATGGGGGAAGAATCTGGCTCACTTCATATATCTACAGCAGAGAGGCAGAACCAACAGCCACAGCTCAGCCTGGCACTCTACACACTTAGTAGGGCTGGATTCAAGATATATTTCGATGATAATCTTCCTCCAGAAGATGCAATCCATTCAAGAAACAAAATTAAAAAAGTAATAAAGTCAATAACATTTTATTAGTTAATATCTCTGTAGCTAATATCTATGCAATCTGTGTTAATCATGTTTTTTTCTTATGTTGCAATAGGAAGAAACACTGATGACATCATAAATGAAGAGACACTAGTTGGAAAGAAGGGATTGTATGGAAGGGAGGTTTGGGAGACAAAATCAGATGATTGTGGGAGGGAATTAGGAACATGGTGTATTGTCTATATTGATGGAAGTTATCAATGAAAAAGATGCTAAAGAATGTCATAGAAATCAAAAGAAAAGAAGCGATAATGATGAAGAAACCCCTTCAAATATGACATGTGAAGGTTAAAGTTCTGAATTACTGATGTCAGGAACAAGATTCTCTAGGCATTTTGAGCAAAAGAGAACACATATCTCAAAGATCTGTACGCACCATTAGGCCATGTCTTTCCTGAGAGACCAAGCCACACATTGAAAGTGGAGTCCATGTCATTCATTTTGGTATCAACCATCTGTCTGAGTTTTGCTTTGTGTCTGAAGCAATAAACATTTACTCACTGTGCAGAATAATTAGGATGGAGAACAATACAAAGAGGACAATAGGTCAATGGGTATGAAAATACCCCATAGGCAGGCAGCACAGTGGGAGAAGAGCTTGGAAGCCTCCAACAGTGCTTCACCTTTAAAATCTGACCTAATCTGGGATGGCAGAGTGCAGCCCACTGGTAGAGCCACCTCCTCAAGATAGGAGGAAGTGTTTTCTGTAGACAGTCTCCTGGCATGTACATGTTTACAGAGTGGCTTCAGACAACAAGCCCTTTTAAATTCTAAACTTCTGTTACAACAGTCTGAACAAGGGTGTAGGTGCTTGGTGATCTGCACATGTGTACAAATGCGAACTTACTAGTTACTTGAATTTGAAGCTCATCCACCAGCACACTGTTCCTCTCTGTCTATTTAGGACTGAAGAAGGCATTTGTCTCTGCACAGAGATGCCAGATAACTCTCCTTTATCAGGTACTCTACAGTCATAAAATTTTAAGTCCATATATCAGATCAATCTGGAATTTGTTTTACATTCTTCCTATGAATGCTGCTTGAGGGGAGAGAGAGGAAATAGAGAATAGCATTAACTCAGGAAGCAAAATAAATGGCTTTGGATAATCTGCATTAGAATATAAAATAGTCTCTTAGCTACAATGACAAATTCAGCTGTACTTGGTTATAAGCCTCTGGCTATCCCATAGTTTTGTTACCATCACTATAGTTTTCTCTGGTGTACAACAGATACATATTGCCAGTGAGAAAGATATGTACCTTGCATTGTATACACTATGTGTGTGTATGCACATACATACACACACTACAAGGTAGCATGTCATCTTGTGTAAGACTGCATGTTGAGGCCAAGATGCTCAGACTTGAGACTAAGCTCCACATTTACCCATTCTGTAGCCATGGACATGATACTTAATCTGCCCATTCCTTACTTTATGTGTTATGAAAATATTAATATGATATGTACACACCCAACAAACTTTCAGAATTACTGAATAAATGTTAGCTCATCTTCTATGTATGTCACACACATATGTGTATGTTTAGGTGTCTGTGTATATATATATATATATATATATATATATATATATATATATATATATATATATAATATATATATATATATATTATATATATATATATTATATATATATATATATATATATATATATATATATATATATATATATATATATACATATACACTCACTAAAATTTGGTCAAAATGGAATCATTGGGTTGCATTTAACTGCCATGTTTGTTTCTTTCATTCTACTTAGCTCTATATTAAGTTACTCTCTATGACTTTAATTTAATATGTTAAATATAAGAACACAAGTATATCAGAGGCAAATAAAATATTTACATAAAATATAGAATTAGCCAGAAGAAGATCCCTCAGCCTTCAAATACTTTATTACCAGAGTGAACATATAATTATCACCCAAAAGAGAGTTAGGTAATAAAATATGTATGCATTTTATAATCCCTCTGGAAGGCCATGTATGAAATGCTTCTGGTAAACCTATAAGAATTATAACCTCCTCAAAAATCTTGAAATTACAATAAAAAAGATATACACATTCTAAACAATCTGAGGACATAGGTATTTAAAAAGTGCTGCCAATTTTTGTGGAGTGAAATTGAGTTTTCTATTCTATGAGGCTTAGATTAAATTTGTCACCCAGAAAGAATTGTCCATTTGTAAAGTTCAGACTTCTTTTTATTACATTACGGAATGCTCTATACCCCACATTGAGAGAAAAGTTTTCTCTTGCTTCCATATGCTAAGACATAGCCTCTAGAATTTAGTATGGATCCCAATGTTTGTTGCATTTGTTCAGCTGTCTGCTGAATCCTCTGAATCTAATGCTCAGTCTATATTAAAGTCTCAGGCCCGGGAAAACTCAGCCTGTTCTCTCCTATAATTAATCTTACAGGTACTGCTTTGACATTATTGGTTCACCAACAGAGCAGAACTGTCACAGCCATCAATAATAATTCAAGACATTAGGATGAAGGCTGTTCATGGGCCACAGAGGTAGCCAGACATGGACGTCTCCTGCCTTCGTCTCCAGTGGACAGAAACTCTGCAATTGAAACCAGTTATTTTGGTGGCTCAGTAATTTGTAATAGAGGGGTCCTGGTGTTACTAATTGTTTTGCTTTATGCTTTTCTCCAAATGTAGCCACTGCTTGGCACAATGGGAGTGATTGTCTGTTTACGGAATCTTAATATCGAGGCTGTTACAAATTGTCTTTCACAGATGGTGGGAGCTTTTCAGATGGAGAGAGGCAGGGAATTTATTACTCAATATTTCTGTATTACTGATTGGGACGTGAGGAGCATCGACAATCTGGGCTGCTGTAGATGTTGCTGCCTGGATTTTTTTTTTCCCTCTGAAAAATTATGGCTGGCTCTAGACGTTTTTCTCATTTGTGTAGATAGCAGCTGTGTAATTTCAAGCAGAATGTTTGCTTTGATCCCCCTTCCTTTAATTGAAATTCGCAATTATGAGATTTGTTTCTTTTATGTTTGCGAGTTTATTGGTTTAATCTACAAAATGTGCTGTCTTGCTGTCTCACACAGTTAAAGGCGATAGCACAGTTGGGACTTAAATGACAAACACTGGAGGGAGGGGCTTACTTTCCTTTCTGGTTGGTGGCTTTGGAAAGAAACCACTAGATAGCCTTCCTCGGTTAGCAGGCTCTATGAAAACTGAGGGAATTAGCATTCTTGATACCTCAAAACAATGTTTCTGAATATGTTTGTATATTTGCATACACAAATACATACCTTGGGCTCATTGCTGAAAATGTGTGCTTGGGCCTGTGTGTGACTGTGTACATGTTCATAAAATGGAAGAAAATTTTGCCTAACAGAAGAATCTCTGATGGATGAAGCTGTTATCTTTTGTGTAGAATCATAGATTATAAAATAGACAAATAAGAAAACATTGCTTGGCCTTTGAGACAGTATCACAACAAACAAGATACTTACATGTAAATATGTTCTAAGGCCTTAGTTCCCTAAGCATTTCTAGATATTTGGAGTCATATTTTGGTCACAATAAAAGAAAAAGAAAAAAAAAGTGAAAAAAATGAAACCACTCCTATTATTATTCTTCCATTCACAATGTATAATGAGCTGCAGATAAATATTTAGAAATAATTTTGCTAGCACGTTAGACATTTGTTTTATGTTCTTTAGCACAAAGGATAAACTGATTTAGAGCTTTGTATTGTACACTCAGAAAGGAGAAGCCACATTATTAAGCATTAGTTTGTTTGTAACCCAATTATTTCTTTACCTTATCTCAGCTAACTCAATTGGTTTAATGGTTTGGGTGTCTTTTATGAAGTTCTTGTAAGTGCTCATGCATAATTGCTACACTTTGGGTTTATCAAACAAGGAACTTGAAAACATTATTATTCCATTTGTTCAGTTACCTTTTGAAAAAAGAAACAAACAAAAATGATCATATGGATATTTTTAATATTTTATTATTACCCATGATAAAATAAATGTATGTCCAATTCAGTCAGTATTCTCCCTATTACATGAGGTCTAATAAAAAATCTGAAATATATACACATGTACATATTTATGTGTACACACATATTTAAATCTCAATATGGGATATATATTTTAACTTCAGAAGAGTTTAGAGCATTCCTCATGTCCTATAAAAATAGTTGAAGGCCAATAAGGAGACAATAATTCATATGTGTGTAGAAGTATGTGTCTGAATTCCCATATGTGTGTGTGTGTGAGAGAGAGAGAGAAAGAGAATGCATAAAAACCAAAGGTTGACATTGTTATATCTACATATCTAATCATTCTCATTTTTATTTACTAAGGCAAGGTTTCTCTTTTTAAAAATATTTTTGTTTATTTGCTTGCAAGGAAGGGGATAATTAATGAATGGGTATGCAAGGGCATCTTGTCACTGCAAATGAGGTCCAGATGCATGCACCACACTGTACATCTAGCTTTTTGTGGGCACTGGGAAATGAAACCTGGGCACAAGAACTTGCAAGAAGCTCTTTAAACCACTGTGCCATATCCCCAGCTCCTAAGACAAGGTTTCTCACTTGCACTCAGAGCTTGCCCATTTGGCTAGTTTAGCTAGTTAGCTTTCCTAGGCCTCCTTTGTCTCTGTCTCCCAAGCACTGGCATTACATGTGGGCTACAATACTCACTTGTCATTCACATAGCTTTCTAGGCCTCCTCAGCAAGTACTCAATACACCGAGCCATCTTCTAAGCCTGCAGTTATTTATTTATTTATGTTGTGGATAGTATCAGATATTTCTGAGCTTTCTACATATACTTTCATTTTACCTATCTTTGAGTATAGGAATTCATGACATGGATTGTCCATTTTTACCAAACAAAAGTGAATGTCATTTGCTCTCTAAAGAACATCTCTCCAATGCATTTAATGTTTGTTTATACTTCAGAATAAAAACTTTATTTACTTTGGTACGTGAGAGGGCATTTTATTTTTATATTATATCTCCTCTATTCTACAGCTTGTTTGTTAATAGGTATGCCATCACTGAAGTATATATATGTGTGGCAAAGTAACAGCAAATCAGAGAAAAGAGAGATATTTGATTCAGACAGAACTGGTTTTTAATCACTAGAGTTTTGTAAAGTGCCTACATTGAAATGGAGCAGAGTCTCCAAAAATTCACAAAAAATCTGTAAAGTCAAATAAATATAATATATATCTTTTCATATGGACATTTGGAGGTAAATTATTTATGTATATATAATATATAATATATAAATTACAACATGGTATCATTTCTAAACATGAAAATGTGGAAATAACAATATTAACACACACACACACACACACACTGTCTAATTGATGGATTTAGAATCACCATGAAATCACTTCTCTGAGTACATCCCTTAGGGTGTTTCCACACAGGTTGATCAGGGAATGGAAGACCATTCCTTAAATTGGGCAGCATATTCCCATGTTCTGTGGTCTGGACTAAAGAAAAAGAAGACAACTAGATGAGCACCAACATCTGTCCCTCTCTGCCTCCTGAATACAAACACAATGTGATGAGACATATTATTCTCCTGCCACCCTGACTTTACTGGCCATGTTGGAATGAACCTTCAAACTGTGAGCCAAAATAAACCCATTTCACCATAAGTGGCTTTTTTTCAAATATTTTGTCACATCAAAAGAATTAATAAAATAATCTCTAATATATTATCAAAAGGAAAATATTATATTATATTCTTTAAAATATCTGTGAGCCCTTGTCCATTTTTTGCCTTTATGTGTATTTTATGGGAATCTTGAAGTTTTTTTATATGAAGTACATAACATTAAATATGTTAATACGTAAATTGTTTAATATTTTTTCCTCTACACAAGTCATTTCAAAAGCAATTTGATTTATACTATAAATTCTAGTAAGTTATTTTAACTCAATAGTTACCTCACTTCAGTGCAAGACAAGAATGCAGCTCTCATGCATAGAAGCCTAACTGGCTTGGAGTTGTACTCATAAGAATTACTTAGTTACACATTTTAAAAACAGAATACATGAATGAATTTCTTGGCCAATTTAAAAGCTGTTGAATAACTCCAAGTTTTTGGTCTATCTATTGCACCAGTGATGATTTCTTGGACATCTGATCTCTCCCAGAAGGGAGTGTGTTCAGCCTTCTCATGGCAACAGTGTGCATTTTGTATCCATGGTCTCTGCTTTCTCCAAATATTATTGACCAATATCCCTGGAAGCTTATGTTGTCCCTTCCAGCACTGCACCTGCTACAGTCTGGGTACTAGATACCATTCTGGATCTCACAGGGTCTCTCAGTGTAGTTCAATGACTTTCTGTGGTTTCTTCAGCAATAGGGTCTTACCTTTGGCCTAGGGTGGGTATTCAAGAGCTTTGATAGAAACCTGTCTTGTTTTGGGGACCTTGTAGGTGTCCTTGATTAACAGCTCAGTGTGGAAAGGATGACTGGGACACAGAGTCCCAATGACTGGGACACAGGGTTGCAGGTCTGATCAATTTTTCATTGGGTTTGATTTCCTTCCCTTCCATTCACGGCCCCTCTTACTAGACAATGGTCACTTATTTTTCGAGAGCTTACTGTATGAAAGTAAGGATTTTATCATTTTGATTCTTTATTGATTTAGCTTATTGTATAAATCCCCCCTCCAGTCCTTGCCCCTACCCCTCCCATTACTTCTACCTCTTTCACAGTCTCTCATTTTCCCTTCTAGGTTTCCTTACCGTTTAAGTGATGGAGATTATGTTTCTATTTTTCAGAAGGAAGTGAGAGGCTGTGGTCATTCCACCCCAGGCCTATCGTGTAGGTCCCAAGTGAAACACTTGTGACAGTGGTGGGGCAAGAAAGAGACCTATAACCACAGCCAATCAGTCATCCCAGGATAAGTCAGCAAGACAGACACTAACAACTTCCAACACAACTTAAAGTAGAAGCATAGTGACTCTTAAATTCACAAGAACAACAACAAAACAGACTTAAAACTCACCCTCCATGACTCAGGGAACTGAATGGAAGAGGGGGTGGAAAGACTGTAAGAGACATGGTTAGAGAGGTTACCCACAGGCATTGCCCCCCTCATCTGCAACACATAAATTGGGGGGGTGCAACCTTGATGCCTCCTGTGCTATCCATAACCCCTTGCCACATGGATAGATCCAGTGTGCCCACCAAGGAGGATACCCATGGGATTGGGGACAGGGAGGAGGCAAATGGGAATATAAGCACAATATTTGCTTAATCAATGTATCTAATTTTGGACAATAAAGATAAAAAAGAATACATGGAAATAATCTTCACTGTTTTCAGAATTGAAGACTTTAGACAAGTCCCTTTAGTAATCATGATTCATTCTTCTCATCAAACACAAACTAACCAAATTTCCAAACCAAAGTTTAAAGTATAAA
>PVHP010015182.1:0-37806 GCA_004024765.1 Zapus hudsonius
TCTGGCTTGCACTGGGCACTGGGGAATCAAACCCAGGCCCGCAGGCCCTGCATGCAAGCCTTCCCAACTGCTGAGCCATCTCTCCAGCCCCACAAATAATTTCTTTGTCCTTTCCAAATGGATTCTTACACTTGATTAAAATTTATCATTTACAGTTCATTAGCTAACACGTTGCCTTTTTACCCTGGATCACTTGAGAGGAAGTTGTAGATGTGGGGCTCGTTAACCCCAAGCACATCATTGTGTGTTTTTCAACAAACATGGATTCTCTGCTGAAAAATCGTAGCACTTTCTACCCCCTCACCCTATACCCCCACCCCTCATCCCCACACCCCCACATCCCCTCACCCCACACCACCCACACCCCTTACCCCCACACACCCACCCTCACACCAGCGTTAATGAAGTTCTGCCATCCAAGCCACAGACCTGGTCCAAATACTCCCTAGGGTTCCAACAGTTCCCTTCAATGGAGGACAGAACCTCACCCTTCCTGTTGGGGTCCAGAATGGGGTGCATCCACCTACTGTACTCAGTTCCCAGATCACTAGATGGGCCTTTGTGTGGAGCAATTGCTCAGCCAGGCTTGATAGACCTGTCATTGACCATCAGGGGTCTCTTTTATATCGGCTATCCAATCAGGAGAAATGATTATCAGAACAGTTTGATATCCAGACTAGGATATCAAAAGTAGGAATAGCGGCCAGAGAGATGGCTCAGCAGTTAAGGCACTTGCCTGAAAAGTCTAAGGACCCGGGTTCAATTCCCCAGTATCACACATGCATCTTAGAGTTCATTTGCAGTGCTTGGAACACCCATTTTCATTCTGTCTCTCTCTGCTTGCAAATAATAAATAAAAATATCTTTTAAAAAGTAGGAATAAATGAGCCAGGCGTGGTGGCACACACCTTTAATTCCAGCACTCCAGGGGCAGAGATAAGAGGATCACCGTGAGTTCGAGGCCAGCCTGAGACTACAGAGTGAATTTCAGGTCCGCATGCAGCATGGGCTAGAGGGAGACCCTACCTCAAAAAAACAAAAAAATAAAATAAAAATAAATAAAGGAAGAATAAATAAAATACACCATAATAGTGTATGTCATGGTTAAATTTATTGTCAACTTGACCTGTTTAGTAATCGACAGGAATCTTGGGGGGATCTCTGAGCTGGCCTGCAGGAAGGACTGACAAAACGAGGGGTCCCTTCTCCACAGTGAGCCTCTCCCCCTAGTGGGTGGGCCTTCCAGAAGGGGACTAGATAGAAAGAAGCTTGAGGGGAAGGAAACTCCCTTCCTTCCCCCAGCTGCTGGTGCTTGTCATGACTTGCACTCGCATCCTGCTTTCCTACCCATTCTCGACATCGACATCAGAGCCCAGTTTCCTGGGCCTCACATCCTGGACTGAAGAGCAGCCACTCCCCAGGGAGTCATCAGGCCTTCAGGGCTGGATTGGGACTGCTGAGGCCTCCAGCCACGTGGACTGAATAGCTACTGGTTCCTTCACTTGTGGGCCTGCAGACTGCTATTGTTGGACTGTCGTAAGCTACCCCAATCAATTCCCTTTTACTATAATCCGTTCTATCAACTCTGTTCCTCTGGAGAACTCTGCAGTGTATTAGCCATGGTAGATGGGAAGAAAAATTGGTTTTGTATCCAAAATTACCATTTTAAACGGAAAAGACTAGAGTTCTTCTAATGGCACTGACAAAAAAAAAAAAAACTTTCCAAGAGAATCCAAGTGAATATACATCTTTAGTTGAATTTCAACTCCATTAAAAATCTTGAGTTCCAGTTTTAAATTGATTAAGTAAAAGCATTTCTACAGTCCCTTCCTCTTGGAAATTTCCCCCAAACAATACAGACCAAGAAACAAATATATTCTACCTCGGATGGAATGAAGCCATGTCTGCAGAGCAAGTGGGAATGGAAGGGGAATGGTGGTGAGCACGAGGTCACTCGTGGGGAAGAAGTCGGAATGGGAGGCCGAAACTGGGAGATTATTTAAAGGATGAAAGGAAACAGATTCCAGGTCCCCGACTCCATCCCGTATGTCCAGATGATCTTTATTTAAAAATATTTATTATTTTTAAGAGAGAGAGAAAGCTCCAGGGCCTCTTGCTGCTACAAATGAGCTCCAGACACATGCATCACTTTGTGTACCTGGCTTGATGTGGGTTCTGGAAGACTGAACCCCAGGCTGGCAGGCTTTGCAGGCTTTGCAGGCAAGCACCTTTAAGCACTGAGCCGTCTCCACAGCCCCCCAAATAATCTTTATATTTCTCTTCTCTTTTCTCTTCTGTCCTTTCCTCCCTCCCTCCTTTCTCTCTTTTCCAGGCCGGCCCCTCACTTTTGATCTTCCTGCCTCAGCGGATCATGCACCTGTAATTACAGGCATGTGCTGCATCCTGGCTCCAGACAACCCTCTTTGTAATGTAGGGTGCTCTCAGTTTTATGCTTTTACACAGTGAAAACCCCTCTGAAGTTTCAGACACTGACTGAGGGAGGGATTTAACAATTTATTTAAAAAGCATTTGTTGAGTTGTTTAGTACCTGCTGTGTGTATGCTATGCCGGACACACACACACACACACACACACACACACACACACACACACACACACACTCCACGTAATGGCTATGCAGAAGAGATCTCTTTTAAATGGAGTAGTAGCAGAGCAGATGATCTTCCTGCCTCTCCTTGCTGCCAAGCCTGGGTAATGTGGAGGCTGACTGTGTGCACACAGGCCGGTGTGTGAGTGGAAGTGGAGAGAGACTCGGTGTGCACACCGATAGATGTCCAGTGCTGGGGAGGGGAGCGGAGCTTATAGATTCTATAGGCCACTACGTCTTTAACAAGAACTCTTGGAGCTCAGCGTTGTTCTTGCGGTGAGCTAAACCAGGTCTGCTGAGAGAGCTCTGTGCCAAGACTATGGAAAGGGACCTTCTCAGCCCAGCCTCTGGAACCTAAGACCCTTTTAATGGTATTCTCTACATCATCCTAATTGAAAAAGAGAATACATTGATTTACTGGTGTGTGTGTGTGTGTGTGTGTGTGTGTGTGCACATACTCATGTCACAGTGTGGTGGTCAGAAGACAACCTTGGGTATCGGTCCTTGACTTCCAACTTGTTTGAGGTAGGGTCTTAGAATTCACCACCGCATCAGCTAGGCTAGCAGGCCCACAAGCCTCTGCGAGGTTCTTCTGTCTTCATCTCCTATAGAGAGATGCTTGAGCTATTGGGTTTGACTTTATGTGGGTTCTGGCGATCCCAACTCAGGCGTTCATGCTTCCTTGGCAAGTACTTTATCCACCGCACCATCTCCCAGCCTTATGGAGCTGAGGATAACCTTGAACTTCTTCCTCCCCTTCCATGTCACCACACCATTTCAGGGAGTCATGAATGCTGCCAACTCAGCTACTTCCCCAGCCCTACATTATCCCTAGTTGACATTGAATTAGGTTTTATGTGTTTGTTTTCAAGTGAGGTCTCAATAAAATCTTAGCGAGCTGGGACAAATGGGGAAAGACATGCCTAATATTAGAAGTCATGGAAGGTTTCTGGGGTCAGGTCAATCTGTATCCTTAACAGGAAATGGAGATTTTTGCACCGCTCACCAACCCCACCTGTTTCCACTCTTGCCCATCAGGGCCTGTCATCGCCCCTGTACGCTGGCCCAGACTGCCCTTTCCTGGGTTCTGAGTTCTAGGAATGCAGGGGTTGCCACTTTACAGCCGTGAGTGACCTCTGAGGAGAGAAGAGGGTAGTCATGGGCAATCCGGGGCATTTAGCACCCAAATCTCTGTCTGCTTAGGTATTCTAAGAAGCCAAGACTATTCATCAAGGTCAAACCAGGCAAGAAAGAGAAAATCGAAGAGTGTGTTGTTTTTCATTCAAGAAAAGAGACAAGTGTTTTATCCTTCCTCCTCACACTCTCTTCCTCATGATCCATTGGTTCCTGGATACCATAGTCACTCAGCCATGGAAGAGAGAGATGTAACTGCAACCTAAAATAACTGGAGACACAAGGAAGAGCTTTACCCAAATTTGGCATCATTGATATATCACACACTTTGTGAATATCAAAGGCTTTACCAGGGACTCCAGGTAGCCGAGGAACTTGGAGATGTTCAGTATGGTCATTCTTTTGAGGAGAAATCTAGCAGGCTTAAGCAGAGGTGCTCATCAGGATTTTGTTTAAGATATGGTCTCATCTAATGAGTATGTACACCAGACAAAATTGAGTTCACAATGAAGGTATTGTATCAGATGCATGGGGGACCCCCCCCACCTCCTCTGTATTCTCATCCTGCCTGGTCCAGATGGCTTGAATATACAAGTTAGAAAGTGACTCACTGACTCAGTGTAGCGACAGTAAGTCTGGCCACTTGAAGCTCAGAACACGGCACACAGAGTACCCAATATTGCTGTCATCAATGGTTCTTCACCATTTTGCCGAGTTGAAGTCGCCATTCTGCTGGTGGATGGTTTCCTCGGTGAACTCTGCTCTTTGCAGGCTCAGTTTGAGTAAAGCAGTGGTCAAGACCACCTCTGGAGCACATGGGTGCTCAGAAACCTGACCAAGGTGGCTGAGGTCTCTATTTTTAAAAGAGATGCCGTTTTCATTTCACATGAAACTTACCCCTGTGGGAATTTCAGCCAGAGATGACCCATTGCAGGGTGACCTCTGTTCAGTGCTGTCGTAGTCATCTTTCTAGTTGCTGCGCAGAAAGAACCCAAACAAAAGCAGTTTGTGGAGGAATGGGTTTATTTGGCTTATGGACCTGAGGGGAGACTCCATCCTGGCATGGAAAACGATGGCATGAGCAGAGGGGTGGACATCACCTCCACCACAGCACTGGAAATAGCGGCAGGAAGGTGTGCCAAACACTGGCAAAGGGAAGCTGGCTTATAACCCCAAAAGCCCTCCCCCAACAACACAGCTCCAATGAGGTTGTAAAACCCAAACTACCATCAGCTGAGGATCGATTACCCAGAACACATTCGTTTGTTTGTGGGGGACACCTGGATCAAACCATGACAGGTGCCATGGCTTTTCTTTGGTTGAGCTCATGGGGCCTTCTAAGGCCCAGTGACACAGGAAGCTGTAGGCACTTAGCAGTGAGGAAATCCTATAACCTTTTAAGGCCTGTGACAAATAGATGTTACGTCACTGAAGTTAAAGCCAATAAGGAATTCTGGGAAATGAAGAGTCTCCTTCCTCTGGGTTGCTTCCTTACCCTCTTGCTCTGGCAATGGCTACTCCAACACAACCAACCTATCTGATAGTTTGGAACTGTCGATGAGTGTCACCAGCATATAAAGAAGACAGTCACAATTACGGGTTAACGTGTGGGGGGGGGGACATGGCTCAGAGGATCAAGTGCTTACTCTGAAAGCATGAGTTCCTGAGGTCGGGTTCCCAGCACCCACATAAGAGCTCTGGTGAAATTCCAGCACATCCACAATTAGATGGAAGAGAAATAGGAGAATTTCCCAGTAGCTCACCGGGCAGCCAGCCTGCAGAATGAAGTGCTAACCAATGAGAGACCCTGCCTCAAGGTGGAGGGGGAGGACTGACACCAGAAAGTTGTCCTCTGACCTCCAACCTGTGTGCTGTGGCACGTGCTCCTTGCACTCATACATGAACATGGGAGACACACACTCTTTGAGTCACGAAACCAAAAGGGAAGAAGAGAGGGGGAGGGGAGGGTAATGCAAGGCGCGTGACATAAAGGAGAAGAGACACCAGTTTAGGAAGAGGAAGGGGACCAACCAGAGGGATGTAAGAGATAAGCAAGGGCAGTGAGGAGAGGGGACAATAACAACAAAATACAATAGCTCATATGATTAAAAATGCCATAATGAAACTCATTACTTTGTATGCTAGAGAGATGGCTTAACCAAAGACACTTGCTCACAAAGCCTGCCAGTCCAGCTTGGAGTCCCCAGTACCCATGTAAAGCAAGATGCACAAAGTAGCACATGAATCTGGAGTCTGTTTACATTTGCAAGAGGCCCCTGTTCAACCATATTCTCCCTCCCTCCCTTGCTCTCTCCCTTTCTCTATCTCAAATAAAAATATTTGAAAAAATAATTATTTTTGTTTTGGTTTTTCAAGGTAGGATCTCGTTCTGGCCCAAGCTACTCTGGAATTCACTAGGTAGTCTTGGGGGGCCTCAAACTCACAGTGATCCTCCTACCTCAGTTTCCTGAGTGCTGGGATTAAAGGTGTGCACCAACACGTCTGGCCTTGAAAATAATACATTTTAAACACAGGATATATTTGCAGTAGTGGAGATCAAACCCAGGACCTTGCTCAGGCTAAGGAAGCACTCTACCCCTGAACTGTATGTCCAACCCCTGATTTAATTGAATGGAGAATTAACAGTGACAGTTCTCTGTACTGGAATTTTCATTGCGTGTTAGTGTTTCAACTAAATTTCTGTGTTTCTTTTTAGGTTTGTCCAAGGCTGGTTTGCAGAAAGGAAGCAAGTGACCAGAGTGGATTTCTCGACAGTGTTACCACGTTCGATTTCTCTCTATATCTTTTCCTTTCTGAATCCGAAAGACTTGTGTGCGGCTGCGCAAGTCAGCTGGCCCTGGAAGTTTTTCACAGAGCAGGTTTTAATACTTGTCACATTGTAGTAATGGGGCCACAGACAAGTGTCATCTGTAATGAGTCAATCAGGTAGCACTGAAATAGTAGCTGAGGGTGCCTGAAACATAGTTAAGTTACCCTTAGTGGGAAAAAGGAAGGTAAGGGAAATTTAGTAACTTGTTTTCTTATATTTTTGTCTTTTTGATACCAAGAATCAAACCTTATGCATGCTACTCCAGCACAGGCCCCAGTAATTTGTTTTATAATTAAGGATATATACACCATTCCAAAAATTTATCTGAGTTCAATAAATGTTGAACTATTCAATGTGATTATTTAGAACACTTTTTTGGTCATAGAAGTTTATTATTCTTCATAAGAAAACAATATGAGTTTCGGTTTTTATATATTATTTTAATTGATGAGAATTAGAAATTCTAGAAAATGGGTATACAGCCACAGCTTTGACTGAGCCTCTTTGGTAGATTTGTGCTGAGGAATAGAAACGTCTATTGCCATTAGCTCTGCCTCTGGTCTAGGTGTCTATTCAGTGTGTTAGCACAGTGTGATGGTAGGCATGGTTTAGACCCAGGTCAGTAATTTCTTTCTGTAGGTGTCAGAGACGTCCAGGGTGGCCTAGGTGGAAACCCTCATCTCAGACTCTGATGGACTCTCAGTGGAGGGCCACAGGCAGAGGCCAGCCAGGGACCCTGGGTTCATGGCGCTCACCAGGCTCCTCAGACCCCAGGCATTGCTTTACCCCTGGTCTCTCTCCATTCTTCCACTTGAGATATGCCTTGAAGAGAATATAATGGTGGCCATTTCTTTCTTATTTTTCAACTTTTGCCATTTTTTGTACTGTTTTGTTTTGGGGGATAATGAGGATAAACCTCAGGCCCTTAAACATGTTAGGCAAGTGTTTTACCACTGAACGACTCCCCCATTCCAGCCTACAAACTTTGATTTTTTTAAATGAAGTAGTCTATTAACAAATAAATTTAAATATATTTGGATTTAAATCCATCATCTATTTTTGTTTTTGTTTTTGTTTTGAGACAGGGTCTCACTTTAGCTCAGGCTAACCTAGAACTCACTCTGTAGCCCAGACTGGCCTCAAATCCACAGTAATTTTCCTACCTCAGTCTTGTTAAATCCTGGGATTATAAGTGTGAGTCACCACATTTGACTTTTATCTATCTATTTATTTTTGTTTATTTAGGAGGACACGATCTTATGTATCCCAGGCTGGCCTCAGATTCTCTATGTGACCTAGGATGACCTTGAATTTCTGTTCCTCCTGATGCTACTCCCCTCCATTTTTCATTTGGACTAATTATTTTTGGTTGTTAATTACAATTTTTTTTTTGAGGTAAGGTCTTGCTCTAGCCCAGGCTGACCTGGAATTCACTATGTGGTCTCAGGATGGCCTTGAACTCTTGTCGATTCTCCCACCTCTGCCTCCCAAGTGCTGGGATTAAAGGTGTGAGCCACCACGCCTGGCTAATTACAAAAGTTTTAAATATTTCTTTCATCATTACCTCAGAAATTATAGCATGCAACCTGTCTTCTCAATTCTAAGATAATCAAAAGTGCTTAGAAACCTTTTCCATTTATACCTCATCAGTCTCTGTGCTTTTCTTATCAAATATTTACTTATATTACCTGGTGCATGTGTATATAATAATACTATAATTGTCCTCAAGTATCCATAGGGAACTGGATCCTGCCTGCCCCTCTTCCTCCATGGACACCAAAATCCATGGCTGCCCAAAACTTTTATTTAAAATGGTGTTGTGCTTGCATATGATCCTCTTGGAAACTCTAAATCCTCCCATATACTTTAAATAACCCCTGAATTATTTATAATATTTGGGATACTGAGATCTATCTATCTATCTATCTATCTATCTATCTGTGTGTATAATATACAAGTGTACATACCTCACAAGCATTACTACCATTATTTTGTCTAGTCAATATTTATTTCTATGTAATCATATACTTGTATTTTTGTTCTGTTGCTCCTCATGCTCTCCTGTATCTCTGAGTTTCCCTTTGGGATCATTTGCCTTCTGATTAAGTTCTCTCTCTCTCTCTCTCTCTCTCTCTCTCTCTCTCTCTCTCTCTCTCTCTCTCTTTGTTTTTGAGGTAGGGTCTCACTCTAGCCCAGGCTGACCTGGAATTCACTATGTAGTCTCAGGCTGGCTTTGAACTCATGACAAGCCTCCTACCTCTGTCTCGAAAGTGCTGGATTTAAAGGTGTGCACCACCACACCCTGCTTTGTGAATTCTTTAATATTTATTTTAGTACAGTTCTACTGTTGATAAAGTTTCTTAGTTTTTGTTTCACACACACACACACACACACACACACACACACACACACACACACACACACGGAAACAGGGTCTCACTCTAGCCCAGACTAACCTGGAACTCACTCTGTAGCCTAGGCTGGCTTTGAACTCATGGCAATCCTCCATCTCAGACTCCTAAATGCTGGAATTAAAGGCATGCACCACCATACCCAGTATTCATATCTGAATGAGGTTTTCACAGAAACTGGAATTCTAGAGTTGTAGTCAATTTAAAAACATTGAAAATGTTCTATTGTCTTTTGTTTCATAACATTTTTCTTGAGTTGTCAGGAGTTTTATTGGGGTCCCCTTAAAGGTGATATTTCTCTTGTCTCTAACTGCTTCTTGGACTTTTTTCTCTGTCTTATTTTTTCTCATCATAATTTCATTATGAAACACCTAGACAAAGCTCCGTGTTTACAGGTGCTTCTCCATCCTGCCTTACTGCAACATGCCTAGACGAAGCTGTGTTGGCGTGTGTATATCCATCATTTTTATTATGCTACGTCTAGAAGCTCTATGTATCATGTGCACATCCATCCTGCTTCGTTTTCCAGGGACTTTTGAATCTAAGATTTCATATCATTCATCAGCTTTAAGTTTTCAGCAGGTGTCACTGCACAATTATTTGGGCCCTATTATTTCTCTTCTTCTGGTATTATCACACATATGTGCTAGACCATTTCGTCCCAGAAGTTCCACATCTGTTCTCCCCACCTCTTTCTCTGAGACCAAGTCTCATGAAGCCCAAGTGGGCTTCTAATTCACAGTGTAGTAGAGGATGGCCTTGAACTGCCGATCCACCTCAAGAGGGTGGGACTCCAGGCATGCACCCCCCCCCCAGCCTGCCTCCACATTCTCTTCTGTGTTTGGCTTTCTTCTGACCTTTCGATTTACTAATTATTTTTTTTTTTTAGCTGGATTCTAATCTGATTTTTTTTTCTTTTTGGTTTTTCGAGGTAGGGTCTTGCTCTAGTCCAGGCTGACCTGGAATTCACTACGTAGTCTCAGGGTGGCCTTGAACTCATGGTGATCCTCCTACCTCTGCCTCCTGAATGCTGGGATTAAAGGCATGCGCTTTTGAACATATTCATTGAACGTCAAATTCTACTCATTCTATTTTTCAGTTCTAGAATGTTGATTTGCTTCTTTAAGCAAAAATTTCCACTTAGCCACTTATATTCATAGACATGTTAATTATAGTGTGGTTTTTCTTTCAAAGTTTATATCTCATAGTTACAATACTTGGCTCTTCTGAGGGACTCTCTATGGTTACTAAACACCAACAGAAAAAACAAAGAATGCTTATTTTTGTGTGTGTCAATTATTTTTAGTTGAGCAGCAGATATTCAGTATAAAACACTGATGTGATAATCGGAGTTTTTGGATGATGTCACCTTTCTCCAGAGGGAATTTATTTTGCTCCTGGCATGTGGTGAGGCTAGGAACAGACTCCATTAATCCAACTAGGGAGTGAGCTATTTCAAAGCAAGCTTCAGTCCTTGTCATGGTTTGGGTAATTCCGTATTCTTCCTGTGAAAAGTTCACAGCTGAAAACCTAGTGTGATGACCAAGGCTTTTTACCTTTCCTGAGCCCTGAGTTTCCATTTGTGTCCTTTCTTCCTGGGACAATACCTCAGATTCCTCACAGCTTCTGACTTTTCCAGCCACAGCCTCCGGCTCTGCTTCTCAGCTCAAGAAGGCTGGACTTTGAAACTGGCGATTGTGGGCTGGGGATGTAGCTCAGCTGGTGGGGTGCCTGAGAGCCTGGGTTGGATCTCCTGCACACTTAAGCTGGGTGTGGTAGTGCACATGTATCATCCCAGCACTCAGGAGGTGCAGGCAGGAGGGCTAGAAGTTCAAGGTTATCTTTGGCTCTATCGCTCTGGGTTTCCCTTTGCTCTGAGGTCTTATGTCACAAGTCCTTGACTGTACTGGTAGGCAGCTCTAGAATGCCTTCAAATACAAGTATATAGTAAGGTGCATATATTAAGTATTTTCAGGCTGCCTGGGCTTAAACGAACTTCTTGCCTCAGCTTCCCAAGGAGCTGGGACTACAGATGCAATCCACAGTGTCAGCTCAAATAATTGTTTTGTGACATTTTATCTAGATATATGATCACAGTTTTCTCAAGTCAAAAATGATTGCATACTGGCAATATAATGTGCTTCAATTAAAATTCTTCTCAGTAGGAGGGTTGATATGAAACAAACTACTACATCACTGCTAGAAGCTGACTTCATAGAATCCAAGGGTAAAGTCACAGAACACTAAGGGAACATTGCCTAAATATTACCAAGGTGGCTAATACATAGTACATATTCATCCAAGAACTTTCCCCCAATGGAGTGAGGTATGGGTTATATTGTTTCAGCATTGTTCAGATGTCAAGTCAATTACTCTAGAAATCTCACTGTTACAAAAAACAATAATACTGTATATCTGAAAATATGATCATTAGAAAGTTATCCACTAAAACTGTGTAACTCAGTGTTCTGTTGTTTTTTTTTTTTTTCTGAAGGATTGCTTATGGATGCCCAAATGCATTAAGTTTGGGTGGTTTTTGCCCTATACTCCAGCACAGAATGAATACGGTGCTTGGAAATACCATTACATTGCTTGTGTGTCCAGCTTGGACTGGTTAACACCCAGGGAGGCTGCTGACGTTTATGGAACACTGAATGAAGAAGCCAAAACAGAGGATGAGGAGCTCCAGGAGAGGCAACGGGAGAGGTGCCTGAGGAAAATAATTTGGGAGAAAATTGCATTCCAGAAGAGTGAGTGACATTTGATAACTTTGTATCTTACTCAAGTGTTGTAGCAACAATGGGTTTGCATACACATTCCCATAGATGAGTGATAGCACTATCTTTCTGGAATAGCGTGGAAGGGTACTTTTTAAATGTACTGAAAAGAGCCAGCTTTTTTTCTTTATTGTGTTTTATTTTAAGTTAATTGGTGATAAAAATCACAAGATTGCAGGTGATGTATACATGTATGTATACATGTCAATATCTCAGATTTGCAAGAACAAAAAAAATAAGGATGAGGAAGAAATGTCAAGACAAGCAAAAGAAGTGAATTCAGAACAAAGGAATGGGGACTGGCGAAGAAAAGAAATGGAAGGGGGGAACGAGAGCAGGAAGAATGGTGTTGTTGGACGATGCACTTCTAGAATGGGAGAGAAATCATCGTCAGGTGTACGCTTGGCAGGGATTGATATCTCAGATACATAAAGAACTCAGAAACTAAGCATCAAGAAAGCAAGCAACCCAACCAAAAAAAGAAAATGAGCTATGGAACCGCAGTTCTCAAAAGAAGAAATAACAAACAACTAACAGATACATAAACATGTTCAACATCCTTAGCCATAAAAGAAATGTACAGCTGGGCGTGGTGACGCACGCCTTTAATCCCAGCACTCGGGAGGCAGAGGTAGGAGGATCGCAGTGAGTTCAAGGCCACCCTGAGACTACATAGTGAATTCCAGGTCAGCCTGGGCTAGAGTGAGACTCTACCTCAAAAAAAAAAAAAAAAAAAAAGAAATGTACATTCAAACTACTTTTGGATTCCATCTCATTCCAGTCAGAATGGCTCTCATCAAGAAAACAAATGACATAGCCGGGCGTGGTGGAGCACACCTTTAATCCCAGGGAGGCAGAGGTAGGAGGATTGCCGTGAGTTCAAGGCCAGCCTGAGACTACAGAGTGAATTCCAGGTCAGCCTGGGCTAGAGGGAGACCCTACCTCAGAAAAAAAAGAAAAAGAAAAAGAAATGAGATAGTGGAACCCTTATTTATAATTGGTGGGAGTGGAAACTGGTGAAACCTCTATGGCAATCAATCTTGAGGTTTCTCAAAAAAAAAAAATGAAAATAGAACCACCATCTGACCAGCTATACTCCTACTGCGCATGTGCCCAAAGGACTCTGAGTCCCACCACAGAGATGCGTGGACATCCATGTTCATTGCTGCTCTGTTTACAAAGCTAGACAATGGAATGGACCTAGATGTCCATCAAGTGATGACTGGGTAATGAAAATGTGGTGCAGATACACGATTAAGTTTTAGTCAGCTATAAAGCAATATTAAGTTCTGAAATTGTGGCTAGAACTGGAAAATATCATACTTAGTGGAGGTGAGCTCAGGCCCAGAGAGACACAACTGCGTGTTCTCTCCTATGTAAATCCTGGCTTCAAGGTTTCAGGCTTGTGTGTTTAAGTTGGCGTGTGAATGTTAAGTGAGTGTCTTCAGAGGAAAGGAAGCTAGAAATGGGCCTTAAGGAAGTTGAGGGAGAGTCTTCAGGGGAGGGGAGAGCAGAACTCACGTGGTATGAACTAAAGATGGCTAATGTTGCGGTGAAAAGATCTAAGGTAGGGGTGGTAAAGACGGATTCATAAACACTAAAGGAGTGTGAACAAATCGGATGAAGATCTATTACTTTTTTTTTTCCAAGCTTGGGCTTTACTCTAGCCCAGGCTGACAATCCCAGCACTTGGGAGACTGAGGTAGGAGGATCACGGTAAGTTCAAGGCCAACTTGAGACTACATAGTGAGTTCCAGGTCAGCCGGGTTAGAGTGAGACCCTACTTTGAAAAACAAACAATATGTATATTTTAAATAGATTTTGAATGGAGATACCCTTCATGAGTGGATAATGCTGCTCCCAGAAGCCATAGGCCAACAAATGAAAACCCCAATGCTAGGTGGGGGGTATCATCTCGTGTGTTTTTGATCAGAGAAGCCCCCGAGGCCCCAACAACACAGGCTAGTGCCACTGCTCTCAGGGAGGAAGTCATTAACAGTCTTACTCAGCAGCTACCCTGCATACCATCCGATGTGCCCACTGGTGCAATAGTGGTGTGTCTGTTAGGGGATAACCAACCACAGGAGGAATTCATGCCTGGTACTATAAACTTGGCCAAAAGGCAGTAGCAAATTCGCCCCTCGGGCCTATGACTTTTGCTAAAGGGACATGTTATGAAATTACCTTCTGGACGTTTATGTTGATGCCCATCAATCAGGGCTGCTCACAACCTTGCTCAGAGAGGCTGCTGCTTGCAGTGGACAGAGGTTAATGCAGAGTCCTAACTGGTCAAAGTGCTTGAGTGCTCAGCTCTAAACAGGACGTCTAAAACACTCCTCCAGAGCTCAGGGGAACGTCACAGAAGAGAGGATGGAGGGAATGTAAGAGCAGGAGGGAGGAGAGTAGTGCTGGGAGGTGCTGTCTTCTGGACATGGCATGGCTATTGCCCTCATGAACTCACTGGTTCAGGTACAAGATTGGGCCCGTGGACACCCCATCATGGCCAGGTGGGGCTCACTCACGAGGCCCTCCCTGAGTAGCTGTAAGCAGGAAAAGACCGCTAGATGAGGAGGATCATTTTCATCATCAGTGAAGCCACTGGGAAATTACCCCTACTGCAGTAAGCAAACCCCCATCCAGGCTCACGAGCATGAGCTGAATTCCGTGGATCACACAAAAAAGACGTGGAAAAGAGATTTACTGGAAATGAGAGAGAGATAAGAGTGTGAAGGGCAGCTGGGCATGGTGGGGCACACCTTTCATCCCAGCACTGGGGAGGTAGAGGTAGGAGGATCGCCAGGAGTTCAAGGCCAACGTGAGACTACAGATTGAATTCCAGGTCAGCCTGAGCTAGAGTGAGACCCTGCCTCAAAAAACCAACCCCCCCACACACACATAAGAGTGGAGTCAAAATGATCAAAGTACCTTATATACTTGTACGAAATTGTTAAGAATTTTTAAAAAAGTTTTAGGGGTTGGATTGATGGCTCAGCACTTTAGGCACTTGCCTATAAAAGCGAAGGACCTGGGTTCTATTCCCCAGTACCCACGTAAAGCCAGAGGAGCATGTGTCTGGAATTCTTTTGCAGGAGCTAAAGGAACTGGAGCACCCATTCTCTCTCTCTCTCTCTCTCTCTCTCTCTCTCTCTCTCTCTCTCTCTCTCTCTCTGTGTGTCTGTCTTTTTCTCCTATCTGTCTGTCTCTGGATGTAAATAAATAAATAAATAAATAAATAAATAAATAAATAAATAAATAAAATGTAAAGTTTTTAGAAAGGCCAAGGAGAGAGTCAGGACACAGACATGCTCTTCAAGGCTCCTTCTGATTGGCAGGGTTAAGGTCTGCCCCAGCTTGAGTGGATGGGGAATTCCCTGCAGCCAAGAAGGGCAGAAAGTGCTGGAAGCCTGTGTGTTGATTGCCTGGTCCCCACAGCCCTGTGCTGAGAGGGTGAGGCCTCCTGACTGAGGGCATGAATGTGCCCATAGTCATTGGCCCTGGGACGCTGCCTGTATGGCTTTGCTTCCGATGACTTCGTCTATGTCAGCTTGGCTGCGAGAAGCGTCAAGTGACCAGGGTCTCGCTGCTGTGTGTTTTTCAGAGGCTTTATTCCAACGTCGACCTCCGTGGGTGAGCGGAACTTGCTGCTCCAGCCTGTGGAAAGCCGCTGGCCAGCCAGGTCCCTCTCGGATGGGGTGGGATGGAGCTCGATTCCACGAAGCTTTGGAGAAACAGCTGGCTTTGGCACGCGTGGGAGCTTTGCCCAAGCGGTAAGCCAACTTCCATCACTGGAGGCCCCAGGCCCTTCGGTGCTACCAAGAATGAGTTAGAGAATAATTTCGGATCTCTGTGATCATGGGGCTCATAGCCTCTGAAATTCCAGGGGAAATAACTGTTCAGTTTCCAGGACTAGCACTTTTTGGGGTGCAGTGCTGGCTGAGTGAGTCAAGTGTTTCCCATACAAATATGAGAGCCTGAGTTTGGATCCCCAGCACCCATGTAAAAGCTGGGTACGGTGGTGTGTAGCTGTAATCCCAGTGCTGGGATTAGCTGACTAGCTCGTCCAGCCAAATCCATGAGTCCAGTGAGATCCTATCTAAAAAAACAACCAAGATTGACCGCCAACATTGACCGCTGGCTTCCACATGTATGCACCTGTGCACTCACACACATGTATGTCCATACAGACAGGAATGCACACATATGCAAAAATAAGAATAGCAGTCTTTGGGCTGGAGAGATGGCTCAGCGGTTAAGGCACTTGCCTCCAGGGCCTAAGGCTCCAGGTTCAATTCCCCAGGACCCACATGAGCCAGACCCACAAGATGGTGGCCCTGGTGCTCTCTCTCTCTGTATCGCTCTGCTTGAAAATGAATAAATAAAATATTTTTTAAAAAAATTTTAAAAAAGAATAGCAGTCTTTGAAATGCTTTCTGAAGAGGGTAATATGTAATGTTCAAACCTTGTATTTCTTATTTATTTATTATTTACTCATTTGTCTATTTCTTTATTTGAGAGAGTAAGACATGCAAGGGAAGACCTCAAGTCACTGCCAACAAACTCCAGACACACGCACCAATTTCTGCATCTGGCTTTTCATGGGCCATCGGGCTTTGCAAACAAGTGCCTTTAACCCCTGAACCATCTCCCTAGCTTCGTATTTCATACATTTTTAACTGTAGCAAAGCTATATTGTGTATGTAGTACTTATTGTGCAACCCCCCGACATTTTTCCACATTTTAAAATTATTATTTGTGTATATATCTGTATGAATATGTGGGGCTTTGTGATGTGTGTGTAGGAGTGTCAGGGTCTCTTGCTGCTGTAAAATGATTGCTGTTTGGCTTTATGTGGATGGTTGGGGAATTGAATCTGATCCACAGGCTTTGTAAGCCAGGACCTTTAACTGCTGAGCTATCTCTTCAGCCCCCAAATAAAATTCTTTTACTACTTAAGTGAGGAAGATTCTATATTCAGTGACCATAGTCACACTATATCATGACATTATCAGGATCCAGTTCGAGCTTTATTTACTCATTCTATCCAATATTCATAAGTACAACTTGCACAACTACTTAGAAATCTATTTTCTTATTTTTAAAAATATTTTATTTGCAAGCAGACAGAGACAGAGAGGAGAGAGAGAGAGAGAGAGAGAGAGAGAGAGAGAGAGAGAGAGAGAGAGAGAGAGAGAGTGGGAATGGGCACACCAGAGCCTCTAGTCACTGCACACAAACTCCAGATGAATGTGCCACCCTGTGCATCTGGGTCTGGGGAATTGAACCCTGGTTGTTAGGCCCTTAACTGCTGAGCAATCTCTCTGGCCCATGAAATATATTTTTCTTTTGGACTCTAGAGACCATGTCACATCACTCCCTTATGTTTCAGACTGGAAAACTGAAGTCTAGAGAGGCGGCGTGATTTGCCCAGTTGAAATAACGATATTAGAACCTGAACCCTCAAACATCTGTAGGTGTACGGTTATTTTACACATTCAAAGCACATCAAGAATTTTACAGAGCCCAAGGGCAGCTCCCATGTTTGATCATGTGAGGGGTGGGGGTTATGATGCTGGGACGAATATCCAACCAGACACAGTTTATGGAAGGAGAGGGATTGATTTTAGGCTTACAGATTCGTGGGAAGTTCCATCAATGGCAGAAGAAGCTGGTTCATAAATTCAAGCAGAGATGCACCACCAAGCAACCAGCACCACCAGCAAGGAGGGACCCTGCCAGAGCTCACACTGCTCCATTCAGATCCACCCCCAAACACACCTTTGAGCTAGATCCCAGGATCAACCCCTAATGACATCTCCTCCAGCCAGGAAGCTAGAGACCTACATTACAAGCTTAACAAAACACCCGAGTCTATGGGGGACATACATTCAAGCTTAAACCACCACAGAGACATTACTCAGAAACTCCTAGGGCCCGGAAGGAAATGAAGAACCTCTTGTCTACTCCTTTTTAAATATCATTTTAACCCCCCCCCCAGCAACCTTGACGTTTATTTTAAGTATCCTACAAAAGCTAAGCAAGTTCTCAGGAAAGTTTTCTGCATTTCACATATGGAGGAGGAGAGACTGATGGGACAGATTGACTCCACCTCTCCTGGGAGTCCCATTTGTTGCTGTCCCCAACTACTGGGAGAGTCTAAACCCCTAGACCAGCAGCCTGGCACAGCTGCTGGTCCTCACTTAGCAAGAGCACATTAGCAGAAATTAGGACTTCATCGAGTCTCCTTTTGTCCTTACAGAAGCAATGTCTCTGGAAGCCACTCCTACCTCTCAGTATCAAAGAAAAACCAGTCTGGGGTTTATGAAGGTGACGACAGGCCTCCCTATGTTTTGGAACCACTCGTCATACTGATATCATCTCGGATTCCTGCCTATGAGGTACAGGCTGTGGTATGAGCCCAGCCCTTTCCTGAACTGGTTTGTTTCTTGAAGCAGGGTCTCACTCTTGCTCAGGCTGATCTGAAACTCACTGTGGCCCAGAATGGCCTCACTGAAACTCACTGTAGCCCAGGATCCTCCTTTGACTCTTGAGTACTGGGATTAAAGGCATGTGACAGCATGTCTGACTCTGAGCTGTTGTTTTTTTTTTTTAAATCATTGCGAAATCTTTTGGCTGCCATGTGTATGAAGATGATTCATCTCATAAAAGGACCCAAACAGGTTTAAAACCTGGGGCTGTGGAGATGGCTCAGTGGTTAGAGGCATTTACTCTGCAAGCTTTCTGGCTTGGAGTTTGGGTCCCCAGAACCCACATAAAGCCTGATGCAAGCATGCATGCACCTGTGAATCTAATGTGCCTGTGTCCGTGGGGGGTGGTGTCAGGAGAATCCCAAAGCTGCAGTTTCTTTTCTTTTCTTTTCTTTTTTTAATTTATTGTCCATAATGAGTTACAACATTTAGTGGGCAAACAATGAGTTGTTATCGCCAATTCCCCGCTGCCCTCCCCTCGCCCCTCCATGGATCGTCTGGATCAGTCCTTGTGGCAGGGGACCATGGACAGCCTAGTACTCAGCCCGGTCCTCCTGGCCCAAGTGTGTTGTTACTGAGGGGTGCCATGCCTCTGGATCGTCTCCCCCACCACGGCTCTCACAATCTTTCCGCCCCTCCCGTATAGTTCCCTGAGTCGTGGTGGATGAGTATTAAGGCTGCAAAGCTGCAGATTCTAACCACAAAACAAGAAGAGAGACTCTGACCTCTACAAATACACGGTGGCACACGTGTGTCTCCCCCCCCCCCGCACATGCACACACACACAAAAATACAAAAAATAAATGAAGTCTAAAAAGTTATAAAACTTGAAAGCAATAAAGATATCCATCATCAAACATATTTTGAAAAAGCATTAGTACTGAAACCCCTTACAATTGTGAAATCTGTCTGTTGCATTTAATCCAAATACACTCATTAAATTGAATTTTTTCACTTAATCAAGAAAGCAGCACAATGCCTAAAAATTATTTTTTAAATTTCTTTGGCTTCCCCTAAGCTCTCCTGATTCTCCAGCCTCCGCTTCTTTAGCAGGTTCCTTCAGGAGGAAGCCACACTGACAGGCTAATCACAGCTCTCAGAGAAGGTTACACATTCTTCTATTGTATGATTCATTTGAACAGGATGCCATCAAATGAAAAAATTATCTTTATAAAATTAAGTTGTATGGTGGCACACGCCTGTAATCAAAACACTCAGGAGTCTGAGGCGAGAGGATTATTACAAGTTCAAGGCCAAGCTAAACTACACAATGAGTACCACATAGCCGGGGCTAAACACTGAAACCCTGCCACAAAAAAAGAGAAATTAATAAAGAAAATGAAATAGTTATATATTTTAATTTTAAAAAATATTTATTTTATTTGAGAGAGAGAGAGAGAGAAAGAGGAAGGAAGAGAGAGCATGAGGATGGGTGGGCCAGAGCCTCTTGCCTCTGCTAACACACTCCAGGCACATGTGCCACTTTGAGTGTCTGGCTTTACATGGGTGCTGGGGAATCAAACGCCTTTCACTGCTGTGCCATCTCGCAAGCCCATCCATTATTTTTTAAAGTTATGTATGTCTCTGAGTTTGGTGTATTCAAAGATAAGAAACCTATAAGAAAATAACCTAAATCACTAAAGCTATTATCGCTGATGATGGAGTTACAAGTAAACCTCATTTTTCTCCTCATATGATTAAAGAAAAGTAATTTAGAAATAAACCAGTGAGGGAAGCGTAGCTCATCTTAGGAACGACAGTATATTGTCCGTTCTTCACCGATGTGTATCTGAGCATCCTCGCCATGGGTTCTGACAGCTGTGGTTTCATTTCCAGATGGTGGTGGAGAGCGTGAAGGCAGGTGTCATTGCTGTTGTGTATGACCACAGCGGCGTGACCTTGGGGAGCCTGCTTCGTCTCATAGAAAGAGCTCTATGTGGACGGAAGGCACAGAGTGTGGGCATATTTAGTGACGGAGACAGCAGGGAAATCAACTTACTCCAAGGTTGGTCTGGGAATGGGAAGACTAAAGAACCAGCCCACACAGCTGGGTGCCTCGGCAGTGTTTGTCCCCAACTGTGACCTTCAGAGTACTAGTTAAGTTCTACTTTGTTAGGAAGTATAGATGTGTGTCAGTATGAAGAAAGCGGAGCAACATCTGGTGATAATTTTACAAATTGTGATTGAAAACACTAATGAAAGTCATTATCTTCACCAGTTACAACTATTTTTATTTATTTATCTTCAAACAGAGAGAAAGAGAATGGAGCACACAAGGTCAGACTCTAGATGTGTGTGCCACTTTGTGCATTGGGCTTTATGTGGGTAGTGGGACTTGAACCCAGGTCATTAGGCTTTGCAAGCAAATGCCTCTAACCTCTGAGCCACATCCCCAGCCCTCCCTGTTTAGATGTACAGCTCAACAGCCTCACCTTTCATCTTGCAAAATTGAAACTCTGTATTAAGCAATAGCTCTCCTTTTCCTCAGCCAACCATCATTCAACTATATTTTAAAATAGTTTTATTAATTTATTTGAGAGAGGGAGCGAGCAAGAGAAAAAGAAAGAGAGAGAGAGAGTGTGGGTGCACCAGGGCTTCCTGTCAGTGCAAATAAATTCCAGATGCCTGGGCCATTTTGTGCATCTGGCTTTACATGAGAACTGGGGAATTGAACCTGGGCCATCAGGCTTTGCAAACAAGGGCTTTAACCCTGAGCAATCTCTCCAGTCCCCCTCCCCCAAACAAATTTTTCCAAGGTAGGGTCTTACTCTAGCCCAGGCTGACCTGGAATTCACTACATAGTTTCAGGCTGGCCTTGAACTCACAGCCATCCTCCTACCTCTGCCTCCAGAGCACTGGGACTAAAGGCATGCACCACCACGCCCAGCTTTCAGCTATACTTTAAGTACAAATGTGGGGCTGAGTCAATGGCTCAGTAAGTTGCTGGTTGTCTAAGCATAAGGGCTCCCCAGCACCCATGGAAATGCCAGGCGTGGTGGCAAACACCTGTAATCGAAACTGGCTAGCTAATCTAGTTGAATTGGTGAACTCTGGGGTCAGCGAGAGACACTGTCTCAATAAGTAAAGAATAAATTATGGAAGTCACCTGATGGTGACCTCTGGCCTTCACATGCACACGCGTATATACGCATACGCACCTGCTCATAGACATGGGCCCATACCCATGCGTGCACACAGACCTATCACACACATATACATTCAAAAAGAATCTTGTTCACTTAGAATAATGTTCTTTTTAACAATTCATTATTATTTATTTATTTGCAACTGTGTGTATATAGGCACACAAGTGCCCCTTGCCGCTTCAAACGAATACCGGACATTTGCACCACTTTTTACATCTGGGCTTGCATGGGACTTGAATCTGGGCTCACAGGCTTTGTAAGAAAGTGCTTTTATCTGCTGAACCCTCTTCCCAGCCCCTCAATAATGTTCTTATTCCTCAGTGGTCATTTGTGAATGACGCTGACATGAATACGGATCAGCATTTAAATCTCTTTGAGTTCTTACTTTTAATAATTTTGAATAAATAACTGAAAAGTGTGGCTGCTGGATGATACGATGGTTGTATTTTTACTTTACAAAACCCCCCCAATATTTTCCCTGGCGGTTGTGCCAAAAGTACGTGAGTGTACAAATTTCTCTGTGTCTTCTGTTAGTTTGTTTTGAGCAATCGCTCTCCTCGTTGGAGTTTTGACTTGCATTTTTCTGAACTGCCTGAGCCTGGTGACTCACGGTGCTGCATGGTGGAGGTGGAAACAGTGCCCTGAATGCCAGTGCGCAGCATCCCACTAATCCCCAGTGTAAAGGAGACCAGGGCACGGGGCCGTCAACTGACTCCTGTCGTGACCTTATTATGGTACTGCGTGAACAGGCATGCCCTGGAAATCTTGTCTTATGAGCAAGTGCTGGTGTTTGACTTTGTGGCTGCATTTTCACAAGCTCATGCAAGTTTCTGTTCATGTGTTGCTGGGATGAACATCCAAACCAGACACAGTTTATGGGAGGAAGGGATTTATTTCCAGCTTACAGATCCTGGGGGAAGTTCCATCAGTGGCCAAGGAAGCCACTTCCATACATCCAAGCAGAGAGAAAAATCATCACCAGCCAGCACACACCGAAAGCAACAAGCACACGTGGGTAGCAAGCACCAGAGACCCCACCAGAGCTCAAACTGCTCTGCATAGCTTTGGGCTGGAAATTAGATCCCAAACACACATTAGGTCTAGAGTCCAGGATCCACTCCCAGTGACACCTCCTGCAGCCAGGTAGCTGGAGATCCAAGTTACAAGCTCTAATAAAACACTGAGTCTATGGAGGGCATATATTCAAACTACCACATCATGATAATGTTACTAACAAATAACATTTTGATTTTTCCTCAGGTTATAAAATTGGTATTAAAAATTTACTGAGCCCTGAAGTAAGAGACTTCTGGGAGAAATTGGGAAGCTGTGTGGCCACTGAAGAGGAAGGGGGACATGTAGACTTCTTTGTGCCACTTGGAGCATCAGGTCAGCTTTGATACGCTACTTACGGGAAGGCAGTGGTCATGCCCACATAGGATGATATTTTGTGAATTTGTGACATACCATTACAAATGAGCCTACTTAATGCATGTATCTGTGGTTCATTCCTTTTATATTGTAAGGATTTATTACATGGACATACCATAATTTATCCATAGTTATGGACATACCATAATTTATCCATTCATCTATTGATAAATATTTGAATTATTTCCAGTTTTTAGCTTGTATAAATGAGGCTGCTGTAAGCATGTGTTAACATACATGTTCATTTCTCTTGGATATCTAAGAACTGAATGGTTGGGTCATATGATGTTTAACTTCTAAAAAAACCCATCTGAACGCTTTCCCAAAAGCAGCTTAGCTGCAGCCTATTGTGTTCCCAGATAGGTGCGTGATAGGGAGAGAGGGAGAGAGAGAAGAAGAAGAAGAGAGAGAGAGGGAGAGAGATCAAGTGAGTGTGCCAGGGCCTCCTGCCACTGCAAACGAGCTCCAGATGCCACTTTGTGCATCTGTTTTTACGTGGGTTTTGGGGAATCAAACCAGAGCTATCAGGCTTTGAAAGTAAGTGCTTTTAATCACTGAGCCATCTCTCCAAAGCACCCCAATTTGGTTTTCAATTATAAGTTTGGCATTTAGAATTTGTGATTTGTCTAATTTATTTTTTAATCAAATATGAGGTAGATATAGAGTTTTCATTTTTTTTCTTATGGATACTTAATTTTTCCAGTACCATTCCTTGTAAGGAAGACTATCTGCTGCTACCTAGTGAAACATATCTACAACTGTACTGAAACATATAGATAGGTCCACTGTTGGACACTCTAATTGATTTCAATGTCAATGAAAATACCAGGCACAAAGTAGATGAGAGACTCCCAAGCCTGTTAGTTCTGCTCTCTTATTTATTCCAAGCAGCAAGGGGAGTAGGTTGAAGTATTTATTCTTGGATCGCAAAGAATTAAAATAACTTACCCATTACATTAGTTTCCTCCCATGTAATTCAATATATCTATTGAATCAATAACCCCAACTCCATTCTGAATCTGTGTCATTGAAGAAAAGGTTACCTTAATGCTACACTAAGCCTGTGTTCATCTGACTTCTTACGAGAGAATTCTTAAGAATACGTCTCTGAGTCAGATTATTTTAGAAAATATAAGTAAGGTTTACTCTGCCTTTGGGTTAAATATTCCAAATTAAAGGTAAGTGCTTGTTCTGATTTCATGTTCTCTTCCTCTTTTCCATGGCATATGCCTCACAATTCCATGTGTGAGCTTTTGTACGTAGACCTGAAATGCTTGGGGACTGTTCCACTAAGGGATTTAAGTTGAGGAGGTCACCCGCCTGGGGCCTTCTTGCAGGGTCCTTTGGGCTTCGATGTCATAGTAGCTGTTCTGGAGAAACAATGACTGAACTAACGCACGTCTTCTTACCGCACAGAGGCGGGCCTGGAAGTTCTGTCCCGGCTGTCCCACCTCACTGGCACACGCTTCACCGCCCCCTCTGGAATTGCGACGGGCTCTTACCAGCACAGTAAGTGCACACGGACCGACCACTGTGCCCAGTAACACACACCAACTCCAGTGTCCCCGAAGGACAAGCTCACTTGATGACCCTATTCTGGCCTTTGTCAGCTGCTGCTGTCTCTGAAGGAACCCTGTCACGTTCCAGTCCATGTGATTACGTCACTGTCTCATCTGTTCAAATTAGGATGAGCTATCTCAAATATTTCGTTCCAAGACATCATGTACAATAACTGTTGAAGACGTTATTTATTCTTTTATTTGTTCTTTGATAATGTCATACATGCATATGTTGTATATTGATCATATGTACCCCCATACGCACCCATACGCTCCCTCCCCCAGCAACCACTAATTGCTATGAGCTCATCAAGGATGGGTGGGCCCTCAGGAGACCCTCCCTAATCCTGGACTGAATGTCTACTGGCCCCCTCACAGGCAGGTCTCATGCAGGTAGAGGTCTCATGGTGTTGCCTGAATAGGGGTGCAAACTTCAGATGGAGGCCATATACTGTTCAGACAATAGAGTTCCACAGGACTCCTCCCGACCCCACATTCCCCGAGCCTTGGATGGGGTGATAGAGATGTCAGAATTAAGTAAGGATGTATATAGTGAATATTCTAGAGAAATAAACACAAAGAGCAGTTTTCCCTAGGAAAATAGAATCAATATAGTTTCACTTGGGAACAGGACTTGTGCTTCAGTGAGGAGGAAGGCTCTCTTTGATCCACTCAGTAGCATTATTTAAGAAGGGTGACAGTCAAAAAGACACCTGGAGGCACATTTGCATTGAGACACGAGCTTCTGTATTACGTGAAAGGTCAACATCGGCTGACAGACAGGAGAATAGCACAGCTTTGCCAAGGTAGCCGTCATAGTTTTCTCCTTGAAAATTCCCTTTTTTTCCTGTCAAATAGGGCTTGGACTGATCTGGAACCAACACAAAGTCTTGCCTCTCTGGTCACCAGTGCCAAGGACCTTTCCAAGGAAAGTGGGCATGACTGAAATATTTGTAAGGGAAGAAATCCACGTAGATGTAACAGAAAGCACATTGAGTCCACGCGGCTCTGTGGCAGATGTGCTTGCTGACTAGCTTCTATAAAAGCATCACAAAGGACGGCTTGTGTGGTGCTGTGGAGAGAGGACTTACCTAGCTGAGCATAGCAGGGCGTGACCCTGACATTAGCAGGATAGAGCAGGTTTCCTTCTTCTTTAAAAAATATATTTTATTTATTTATTTGAGAGAGAGAGAGAGAGAGAGGCAGACACAAACGGAGAGAGAATGTGCACGTCAGGGCCTCTACCACTGCAAATGAACTCCAGACACATGTGCCACTCTATGCATCTGGCTTCATGTGGGCACTGGGGAAATCGAACCCAGGTCCTTCTGCTTTGCAGACAAACGCCTCAATTGCTAAGCCATCCCTCCAGCCCAGGTTTCCTTATTTTCTTCCTTTTCCTCTTTCTCTTTCTCCTCATCCTCCTTATAAAAAACATATTATAAAGCTTTTCACATCTCTCAGAAGTAGTGGGAGAAACAGCAAATACGACTGTCCAATCAGGACAAAAATCCCACAAGTTGGCCACTTTATCCTGCCATAGTTGCTTTTCAAACACAGAAACATTCTGACACATGCCCACAGTTTGCCCTAATTTCAAAAGATAAAGCCTTGGCTGCCATAGGAGTGACTGAACAGCGTGGCAGGGGACTGGGAAGTGGGGAGCAGGATTTCCACTGTTAGAATGAAAAGACGACGCAGTACATTCCTTCTTAGATCCATTCTTCTGCTTCCCAAAGCACAAGGCAGCTAGTTAACTTTTTGTTCTAAGTAGAAGATGTCTACATCACCTATCAAGAATGGACAGACATTCACTGTGGCCTTTTTCAGTTTCTTATTTCAACTGAAGCAGGCTATGGCTGTTCATCCGTCTTCTAAAGAAAGATAATGCACTCACTATAAAAGACCGCTAAGGGCTGGAGAGATGGCTCAGCGGTTAAGGCACTTGCCTGCAAAGCCTAATGACCTGAATTTGATTCCCCTGCACCCACGTAAAGCCAGGTGCACAAAGTGGCACATGCATCTGGAGCTTGTTTGCAGTGGCTGGAAAAAAGCAGCCAAGTTTGTTTACTTTGAAAGAGAAATAGAATTCCTTCATCTGAGCTTAAGTCTTCAGTAATAAATGAGAAAAATTATTTCAGTTTTTAGTGACTGGCTGGGGCCACAAGGGGACAGGAGTCCACCTTCCATCTACTTCAATGAGTCCAAGCTGCAGACGTGGTCCAGCCTCACTGAGTTCCTGGAAGATACTTTGAAATCAGTGAGGAAAGAGTTAAATCCTCTCTTCCAGGATTTGCAGAAGCACATCAGTGGCCGGATGATAGGTAAGAGATCAGACAAAGTCTCTCTCTAACCCAGGCTGACCTGGCATTGACTCTTTAGTCTCAGGGTGGCCTCGAACTCACAGTGATCCTCTTACCCTGCCTCCCAAGTGCTGGGAATAAAGGTGTGTGCCACCACGCCTGGCCTTAATGTTTAAAATTGAGAGCATCATTGTATGAACATATTGCATATTGCTTATATTTATACACCTATGTTCCCTCCCAACCCCCAGTCCACTGAGGGCCCTCCAGTGTGGTTACTGGTATTCACTGTGGGGTCATGAATGCACCAGTCTCTGTGGGTGGGAACCCTTCCCACCCTGTGGCTCCTACATTCTTTCCACCGCCCCCTCCCCCAGGAGCGTTGATGGGACTGGACTCTAACACATCAACTTACAAGGTTCCTTCTCTTAATGCCTGATTCTGAGTTCATTCTATCTCAGCTTTACCTGAGTGGGTCCCAAAGGTTTGGCTCGTTTTGTATTTCTTAAAAATATTTTTATTTATTTGGAGAGAGAGAGAGAAAGAGAGAGAGAGAAAGAGAGAGAGACAGAGAGAGACAGAGAGAGACAGAGAGAGAGAGAGAGAGAGAGAGAGAGAGAGAGAGAGAGAGAGAGAGAGAGAATGAGAACAGGTGCGCCAGGTCTCTTGCCAGGAAAATGAACTTCAGATGGATGCATCACTTTAGTCATCTGGCTTAATGTGGGTACCGGGTCATTGAACCAAGGCTTTGCAAGCAAGCACCCTTAACCACTGAGCCATCTCCCCAGCTCCCATTTTGAATTTTATCATCAAACTTCTCATGACAGTACTAGGAATTTCCATCATATTTTTAAAATTTTTGACCACTAAAAAGGCACTGTGATGATTTAATTATTTTTTTCATAGCATGTCTTATATAATTACAGGGTGGGTGGCTTTATATCTGCAGGACAATTTATGTTTGACACCTTGAGTATGGTCAACATTCTGAATACCCAAGAAATGGTGCGCGCTCTGGCCGATGGATTGACGGCACTATCGAAAGAAGATTTTGTTGTAAGTGTTTTGTTGAAGAAAGAAAACTAGAAAAATCAGGCTGGGGAGATGGCACAGTGAGTAAAGAATGAAAACTAGAAGTATCTGGAAACTTACATTTGTCCTTAGTTTATATTTATTGCTTTTTACCAGTTTATCCCTCTGGGGTGCAAGTCCTCAGAGAAATTACCTCAGTTTATAAAATAAGCCACTGAGAGTCTGGATTCAAGATGTATTAGTTAGAGATACAAAACAGATAATCAGAAAACTCTTCAGGGCTATTTAAATTCTCCTGGATGTACCCTGTTTTCGGCCTCGTTCTTGATCTCTGTCAGAAGTGACGACTTCAGCAAATGTGCCCATGGCTTTATATTTCCCACAAACATCATTTACTAGTGAAAACAGTTACTAGTATGAGTGAGGAAGCTGAAAATGTGTGAAATGATATAAAGAGATGAAGGACTAGATGAGGGAGACAGAAGACATGAAAGACTCGAAATAACCAAATTAGCCATTTCACTGGGGCTGGGTGTGGAGGGAGCCTAAAGAAAGATTTGCTTTCCTAACACACCTTGGAGAGTCTTCCAGAAAGACAGTCTACATTTCAGAAAATAGCAAGAAGGATTAATTCACAGACTTGTTTTGCCAACCCCGAGGATGACAGGAAAGCCCAGGGAGAATGGACTTGTCCTTGCTGTCCAGGGCAAGTCTGGAATATGCTGTGGGCACTCTTAGTGATATGTGAGGTCTTTAGTCTCCAGGGAGGGACTCTTCCACTGTGCAGTGCTACTTGCTGGGTGCATTTGTTCTGTGTCTGTTTTGGGTGGGGGAAGGGCAGCACTGTGCAGGGCCACAGTTGGTGGCAATTTGTCCCCTCTAGACCCAGCGCAGTGGCTCTCAAGCCAAGGCACAGAAGCCCAGGGTTGCAGTCAGCTTTCTAGTTGCTGCGCAGAAAGAATCCAAGCAAAAGCGGCTTGTAGAGGAACGGGTTTATTTGGCTTACAGACTCGAGGGGAGACTCTATCCTGGCAGGGAAAATGATGGCATGAGCAGAGGGCTGGACATCACCTCCGCCACAGCACTGCAAACAGCGGCAGGAAGGTGTGCCAAACTCTGGCAAGGGGGAGATGGCTTATAACCTCGATAAGCCCACCCCCAACAACACAGCTCTAATGAGGTTCTATTTCTCGAATTGCCATCAGCTGAGGATCGATCTATCAGAACACATTCATTTGTTTGTGGGGGACACCTGAATCAAACCATGACGAAGTACATTTACTACCGTTGACCTAGTAGAGTTGTATTGTTTGCTGGGAGTTTTCGTGATGTTCATAAGTGACCGAGACCACACGAGACCGACCACTCTGAAGTGAGATGACAGCCAGGACATTCCCACTGGGTGGAGCTGGCTTGGGATTCTACAGGGCAAGAGAAGCTGCCCTGTGTCATCAGACCAGGGACTTTTTCTTCTTTTCACTCAACTTCTTTCCCGAGCTCATGGTCCTGGGCTGGGGTTAGGCAATATTATCTAGAGCTTGCTGGCATGGGCCAGGGTCAGGGTTAGGCAATTTCCCTCCGGGGAAAACAAGATACAGCAGAGATTTTGCCGCCATCAGCTTGGTTACCCAAGGGTGGATGACTCCATCTTGGGGTTCCAGTTCCGTCTTGGGGTCCTGGCTCCATGATGCAGCCTGGGTTCTGGACTAACAGTTATTAATTAATTAAGCAGGAAGCTGAAAACTCTGCTAAAAGAATATGTCTTCTTTTCTTTTGTTCACTTCATCAAACCTGTAATGTCAGATGGATTTTTAAATAGGATTTTTTGTCATCTTTAAGGACAAACCTCTGGAATTTTTGTCACATTTTCTACTGAAGAAATGTCAACAGAGCCAAGATATTGAAGGAAACGTTATTCTAACAGAGCATGACTCAAAAGAAACAGCAGCTTCGTTCCGGAAGGTAAAGTTGCTGTGTCACTGTAGTTAGGGTCCTGTGATGATGAAGAATTCCACCAGGAACACTGTTAGTTTTCCTGGATGTTTTCAACCTGTCATTTGTTTTACACCTTCATTTGCAAGGGGTGTTATTAAATAGGGGTGTTTTGGGTTCATGACATGAGGAACATTGAAGCCACGCCAGAGTCTAAGCCTCTTCATTGACTTAACTGAGTTGGAAATTTGCATTTTGTTTGACCACTTATTCAGACGAGTCCTTGAGAAAAAATTTTTTTCCATTTGTCTAGGACACTGCCGGCCTTTCCTTCTCTCTCCCTCTCTCTTTTTCTCTGTGTGTATGAAACTAAGCTTTTCCTTAGTTGAGATTCGACTTATTTTTTACATATGTATGTGAGTGATGTGTGTTCACATGTGTGTGCCTGTTCATGTGTGTGGGCCCACATGTGCAATAGAGGCCAGAGGTTGATGTTGGGTATCTTTCTCTATCACGCTCTGCCTTCCTCTTAGAGACAGGGTCTCTAGCTGACCCTCGAGCTCTCTGGGATGCATGGGCTAGTCAGGGAGCCCAGGAGACTCACTGTCTCCTCCCCAGTGAACAGTGGGGTTACAGGTGTGCATCACTCTGCCCAGGACGTTGACATGAGTGCTGGGGACTCAAAAAGCAAGTACTTTACCCTAAGCCTTCTCCTCAGCCCTTTTCTGTGGGAATGTTACCTGAGTTCTTTTGTCCACCTTCATTCCTAAGGGTGAAGCTTGTCACCCCAGCATTTGGAGACATTTCTTTGGAGCAACAAAATTTGAAGAAAGCCAAACTTTTTGTGCTGTCTCCTCTAAAGTGTGACTATTGCATTTCAAAGAACTGAGACTCAGGGAGAACTATTTCTGGAATCTGATTCCTTCAGGAGTGGTCACTGGGAGGGTTCTTCTCAGAGACCCCTGCATTCCTGAACTTTCTTAGATATTTTTCTGCCAAGTAAGATCCACACTGAAATCTAGTCTCTTCAGCCTGCTTTCAGGCTTCATATCTCATCATGTTAATAAAAGAACTTCTTGAAGTTTGGGCTTATTGCTGGGAATTAGGCTGTAGCATAGATTAAAGCTACAGGAATGTGGATCTCTCTTATGCCCAGGAGTTTCTTTAATGATTTTCTTTTAAAAAAAAATCAAACTAAAAATAATGTGTTCTTATTTGGTTATTATTTTTTAATACTTAATAACTTGTGCACAAAACCCATAAAACAAACTTGGTGACTCAGAGGGGAAAAATACAACAGCTTAAATGTAGGCGATGAATTAGGATAAAAAAGAAAAGGTATCTCCACCCTGTGGGGTGTATTTTTAAAACTGTAGATACTTGTTCAGAATAACACAAAAGCTATCTCCACTAAAGGTATCTCCACACTGTGGAGTAACAGCTTCTTTTAGATGGTTGTCCTGAAAAGTCTCCTATAACAGGGCTGGTCTGCCAAGTCCAGGACCGTGTGTGTGTTTCTATCGTGTATCTATAATCTGTCTATCATCTATCTATATCTATTAATTATATCTATCTCTGCTCTACCTACCTGCCTATCATCTAACTACCCTCTGTCTATCTGCCTTTGGCCAATCTATCTGTCACCTATATGCTTACCTATATCTATCAGTCTCAGTCTATCTATCTATCTATCTATCTATCTATCTATCTATCTATCTATCTATCATCATCTATCTATCATCTATCAATCATCTATCTATCTATCTATCTATCTATCTATCTATCTATCTATCTATCTATCTATCTATCTATCTATCATCTATCTTCTATCTATCATCTATCAATCAATCATCTATCTATCTATCTATCTATCTATCTATCTATCTATATCCATCTATACATATCTCCCTATTATCTATCATTTACCTATTTATCTACCTATCATTGTCATTTAATCTGAAATGTCCCCCATAGGCTCATGTTTGGAGCAGATGGTCCCCAGCGTGTGGTGCTATTTTGACTGCCATGGAGCTTTCAGTGGGGCTGGCAGTGAAGCAGGTCACTGGCGGTGGCCCTTGAAGGTTATAGCTAGTGTTGGTTCTGGCCTGAGCACTCAGTGTCCTGGTCCATGTCACGCAAGCAAGCTGCCATCTTGACTTCCTGTGAGCATGGGTGACGCTCCTCGCTTAGTCTTCCTACCATGATGCCAAAACAAATCCTTCTTCCTTTAAGTGACTTCTATCAGGCATTTTGTCACAGAGACAGAAAAGCACCTGATGCAGTCATTGTTCCATCAGTCATCTGTCTGTCCTCCATCTGTCTGTCTATCTGTTCTCTTCTTACGGCCCATTCGCAGTTACTTGGGGCTTTTCACTGCCAGGATCACAGCTATTCCTAAGCAGTACCTGTCGTTTTCACAACCATTTCTGGCTGCTGATAGTTGGCTGTGTGGTTTTTGGGGAAAGCATGGCCAACCCTAGACAACACAGTGGCTGCCTGTGCTCCGTCCCGCATGAACCTCCCACTATGTGCTCAGACCCCAGCCCTGGGAGCTCACTTCTCAGGTTCTCCTTTCTCTGCTCTGGAGAACACCTTGGCAAAAGGCCCAACGTCCAATAGTCATTTTCTAGAAGCCTGCAGAGTGTGCTGCCCTGTTACTGCCTCTGTATTCACCCCTAGAAGCAAAGAAGAGATGGCACGATCTTTTTAAAACAGCTCTAAAACCCTAACGACTGCAAATATGCTTAATATAAAGTGTGTGTTCTTTTCCTTCCACGTCTTAAAAGACTTACCCTCCCTGGTAGAGTGACCGAGCAGAGCTGAGGCCAAGCCAGTTCCCAGGAATGTGTGGGTGCTTTATGCCTGATCCCTCCTCGTCCTCTCAGGGAAAAGAGAGCTTGAAAACATGCAGTTCGCACACAGAGTGCGGCTCAAATGAAGCTAAAGGCTCCTTTCAAAACACACATCTCCATTAAGTCCAGTGCTAAGTTCACCGTGTCTTGTGAGTGTGTGGTGAGGGCTGAAGGAAGATGGCTTCCAAGGGCCTGGTGGAGGCAGGGTACTGAAGCGACCCCTAGGTCCACCTCCAAGTACAGAACTTCCATTTCATCTTCAGGAAAGATGGACCACAGAATGCGATCTGAATGTCCCGGTGCTGATTGAACAGGTAAGCCATTGCGTCACAACAGGAACTTTGTGTTTGCCTGGCTTCTGTCTTTAGTCTGCTGGTTCTTTGTTTTCCTTGGAAACTTTTTAGAAAGAGAAATAAACAACCACTTCAATAGACTTGAGGGAAAATCCAGCTGACAGTTTTTTTTTATTATTATGCCCTGAACTCAAAAAAGATGAGCCAAACGATGGAGGTAAGATCTCGATAGAAAACCAATCCGCATGTGGCTCTGTGATTGTCCACAACTCGGGCATCATTTAAAGAAATGCTACAGAAAGATGTCCAGCTTCTAATTGATCCACTCATTTAGGATCTGACTTCAAAAGTTGATTCTAAGTCATATAAGGTCTAGGGAGGGGAGGAGGCCGCCTTAGAGACAGAGGTGAGGGCTGAAATCACTAACTTCCCCTGAGTCCTCTGGTTTTTGCAGGAGCCCAGAGCCAGGGTGGTCAGGGAACTGTTCCAGAGTGAGAGGCGGTACGTGCAGCTGCTGGGGATCCTGAGCGACGTCTATGCCCGGCCACTGCGAGCAGCCTTGTCATCAAACAGGGCCATCCTGAGTGCGGCCAACTTCCACATCATCTTCTCGGACATTCTGCAGGTCTCAGGTCTCAACAGGTAAACCCTGAATATAGATTTAAAGAAAATAGTCCCCCGGTGGTAGGAGGAGCCCACACCTTGTCTCAAAAGCCCCCAAGAGGCTCAGCCATTCTGTGTCTTCTTAGGGATCCCCTCCATCACTAGGCAGAGCAGAGACACTGCTCTTAAGTCACTCTCTGGCTCCTCCCCCCCCCCCCAGGGCCGGTCCCTCCTCAGATCACAGTGTGCAAGGAATGGAGTTCAAGGCCTGGGCAGTCTGTAATTAGTAAAAGGCAAATAACAGCGGGATTTAGTGCCGTCAAAGGACACTGCTCGTTGGTTGTTGACTGCATGGAATTCCTAAGTGTCCTATCAGATGGAGAGTGGTCGCTTCCACCTGTGTGGAGGGAGGCAAGCTAAGCATGCGCCGCTGCTGTGACTCACCATCTTCGTAACCTGGGACCTGCTCATGACATCTTTCATAGTAAAATGGCTTATCAGGCTTCTTCCAGTTTTCATGGCGTGTGATGGCTGGGAGGAGTCACCTTGTATTTAGGGGGATGTGAGCTTGGTGCAAGCTATGGCATTTGGCATTGAAGCCCTTTGAACCACCATTCTCTGAGGACTGTAAGAACCTCACCCCAGCTGGGCATGTTGACACATGCCTGCAATGACAGCCGTCAGGAGGCTGAGGCAGCAGGATCAGCATGGGCTACAGAGGCCCTGTCTCAACAAAATAACCTTCACTCACTAGCCTCTCTTGGTGGTGGGTGGGCGATCAGGCCCTCACTCTCTTGTGGGCAGCCTGGGTTTAAGTCAAGGAATTAAGGTGAAAAGGTGGGATACTCCAAACCAACCTCCCTCTCTGCCCAGCTCCCCGTCCTGTTCTGTGTGGGAAGGAAAATGCACTCAATGCATCGAAGTCAAGTCCTAGCTGAAGACTGCAGTAGTGGCCATGAACTCTGTTCTGTTTGGTGGCCATCACAGGCTCCTGTTTCAGGATCCTGCTTTCCCATGTTGCAGGAAGTTTCTAGATGCCCTGAGAGACAGACTACAGGCTTGGAGCCCAGGCCAGTGTGTGGGGGACATAGTCCGAAGGTTTGGAAGCCAACTGAACACATATACCAATTTCTTCAACAATTACCCTGTTGTTCTGAAAACCATAGAGAAGGTAAGTGACGTGCGGCCCTCCATCCTTAACGTACTGTGTAGACAGAGGGCCACAGCGTGGGAAGGCTTGCGCCCTTGCTCTGACCCCCAAGTCTCCTCCCGTGTACTTCTTGAGAATGGGACTTTGGGGTTAGCACAGTGCTCGACACACAGCAGTGCCCAGGACCTGAGTGATGACCTGAAGTCATCCTGATCCACACTGTCAGATTGCCACCTGTTCCTGCTCCTCTGTGGCTCAGTGACAGAGCATCAGGCAGTTGGTAGAAGCAAGATCGTGGTCTCTGATACGGCTCTGCTACTACAGTGGGAGAGGCCTTCAGGAACTCAGCTCTTTCGACAACTTGATTCTAGACCTTGAGGACAAGAATCCTGGCAGAGGGTTATCAGAAACAAGCAAGAGCAAAGCTTAGCGCTTTGGTGACTGACACCCACTTAACTGGCCTCCTGTGTGCATAAAAGCATTCGTACCATCACGTACGTGCCATCGTGATTACTACTGAAACCAGTGAACCTGACTTTTGGAGATCAGCAATATTGGCATCTTTTAGACATGTGCCTACTGACAGAAGGAGTCGCTGCAGCTGATAGAAGGGTGCACTCATGGTAATGAGTGAAGACATGAATAATAGTAGTGTCAAAGGTGAATGTCTTTGATGGTCCAATTTTGACAGAAATGAGACTTACTGCATAATAGGCACTTTATGGATAGGATTTTGCCCTCACCATGAGTTATGATATGAATGTTGAAGCTCAGAGAAGTTAAATGATTTGACAAGGTCACATATTCAACTTATTCTAGTTTATTTTTTGCTATGTGTGGTGTGACATGAGTGATATATGCACATTGTGTATGAATGTGCTCACTCCGTGTGGAGACCCAAGAACATTGGGTGTCCTCCTCCTTTTGCTTATCAACCTGTTTCCTTGAGAATGGGGCCTCTCACTCAATCAAGAGCTGCCAGTTTTGGTCGGTGAGGTTCAGTGACTCTCTGGTCTCAGCCCTTTGCAGGACTAGGGTTATGATGTGGCCATACCTAGGTTTTTACATGAGAGCCCAGCAACTGAACCTGGGTGGTCTCAGGCTCTTGCAAGACCATCATGCTTACACAGTGTCAGCCACACGCCGCTGGGATGAATCTCCAAACCAGGCACAATTTTGGGGAGGAGGTATTTATTAAAATAACAGATCCAGGGGAAGTTCCAAAAAATGAAGGAAAGGGCTGGCCCCTTTTCATAGATCCAAGCAGAGAGACCGAGGCCCAGCACCTCCAGAAGCAAGCAAGCACACTGTAACACTGTAACTCACATAACAGGATTGCCAGACTTGGGTTCTGGCTGCTGTTTTGCATATGTATCCCTAGTATTTTGCATCCAATTTAGAAATACCTCAGGCCAGACCCCAGGAGGCCAGGCCAAAGTGACACCTCCTCCAGCCAGAAGGCTAGAGACAATTTACAATAAATTCTATTGGGGGACATCTACTCAAAACTATCACACACAGTAAACTCTCATACCCACTGAGTCATCTCTCCAGTCCCAATCGAATCGATATTTATCTAATTCCAAAATCTGCTGTTTCTGCCTACTGATGGTCCAGTGGACATAGTTAATCTTGTGGAAGAGGGCTGGAGAGATGGCTCAGTGGTTAAGGTACTTGCCTGCAAAGCCCAACCACCGGGGTTCAATTTCTAGTACTCATGTAAAGCCAGATGCACAAAGTGATGCATGCATCTGAAGTTCATTTTGCAGCAGCAAGAGGCTCTGGCACACCTATTCTCCCTCTCTCTCTCTCTGCTTGCAAATAAATAATTCAAAAAACTTATGGTATATTTAATCTACTATGCTTACTATATTTTGATTAAATGTTATCCTCTTGCTGTGAGCATCCCATAAATCACCAGTTGCTGGGGCAAAGAGGACACTGCAGCTGCCTCAGAGGTTTTCTTCTTTCTTTTTCTTTCTTTCTCCCCTCCCTCCCTCCTTCCTCTTTCCTTCCTTCCGTCCTTCCTTCCTTCCTTCCTTCCTTCCTTCCTTCCTTCCTTCCTTCCTTCCTTCCTTCTTTCCTTTCTTCAGGCTGGCCTCAAACTCATAGCCATCCTCCTACCCCTGCTTCTCGGGATCAAAGGTGTGTGCCAGCATACCTGGCTCATAGAGGAATTTTGACAATGTAATTTTCACCTTTTAGTGCAGAGAACTGACACCAGCATTCAGAGCCTTCCTGAAGAGGCATGATAAGACCATTGCTACCAAGATGTTGAGGTGAGTTTCCAGAAGGGCCGAGCTGTGTCCCCAAAAACAGGTGCTCCTTGACCTACAGACAGAGACCAGATCCCCCTTCTCTGTGCCCCTACAGCCTGCCTGAGCTGCTTTTATACCCTTCTCGGAGATTTGAAGAGTACATTCATCTTCTCTATGCGCTGAGGCTCCAAACTCCTGCAGGGCACGTGGACCGTGAGGACCTGAACATTGCAATTGACCAAATCAAAAACTATAAAGGCTATATAGATCAGGTGGGCTGCTGATCTGTGCAGATGAGCATCTTTGTCCTTTGGAGACCTTATGACACTTTTGTGGTACTCTTGCTCACTCAAGGACCCTCCTAAGCTACCCACTCTCCTGGTTTTTGTTTTTTTACTTCAGTTTTTCATGCTTTTAATGCAAAACAATAGTTGTGTGTAGTGACTCTGAATATTAAGGACATCTATTCTAAACTAAACAATATATGACGTGTTTTTAGATAGCTGTGCAATTATGTTTGCTGCTGGGCATGGTGCCTTTAATCCCAGCACCTGGGAGGCTGAGGGAGATGATCGCTGTGAGTTCAAGGACAACCTGGGCTAGAGTCAGACTCTACTGTGAGACCCTACCTAGGAAAAACAAATTATGAAAGTTTTTTTAAGTTTGGATAGACTTTTATAAATATCCAAAAGACAAAAAAAAAAAAAAACCCTATAAAATCATTTGTTTCTGAAAGCACTTTTTAAGGTTTCAGCACTTGTCATAATTATTCAGAGTTCCACTGTGAAGATGTCACACTTTGGGGGAACCTGGGCTGGATGGAGTTAGCATGTTGTACCCCAGATGCTTCCCCCCTCAACTTTGCACACAGAAAATTGAGAATTAAAAAAATTATTTGCAAGGGAGAGAGAGAGAGAGAGAGAGAGAGAGAGAGAGAGAGAGAGAGAGAGAGAGAGAGAGAGAGAGAGAGAGAGAGAGAGAGAGAGAGAGAGAGAGAGAGAG